>CM075813.1:58042705-58067024 GCA_037975025.1 Excoecaria agallocha | reverse complement strand
AATAGCTAAAATTAACCTAGGAAGCCCAGTGCTAGTTCCAACATCAACAAGTTTCAGATTACCGATCGAAGAGTTGCAATGCGAAATATAAAAATCACGTATATGAGGTAGCAGCACAAGCGAGTCTTGTACATGCCTTTCCATGACCTGGTTCGCCTCCGTAATAGCAGTAAGATTCATTTTCTGTAAGAGTACCACAATCAATAAAACAGATTAAAATAAAATGAAAAAAGATAGAATTAAGCATGCAGTTGAGAAAGAGGACCTGGTTCCATTCCAGAAGAGCATCAATGTAGAGGTGAATCTGGTCCTTTTGGAAGGAATTTAGGGTTTTAAAATGAGAAGAGTTAACCGGTGTCTAGCAAGTGTACTAGATCGGCTAGTAATACAGAGAAATATAAATTAAGACCCCAAATATCGTACCCAAGAGAACATAAATTGCTAAGGATAATATCTATGGACGAATTAAATCAACCTGAGATTGTTTCCCAAATGTTTTTTATTTAAAAGCAAAAATTAAACAAAATAAACAATTAAACAAAAAAAAAACTAAAACATAAATTAAAAACAAAGCAATAACTGAAATTCTCTTGCTAAAAGAACTATCCATCTTAAATTTCATTGTAATGACTTAAATTCAATAGAAACACCGGTGATTATGGAAAAACTAGTAATAAAGCAAGATATTTTTATTCAAGTATATCATTCTTAGTATTAAACTCATAGACAAATCTAATACTTAGCATGAAAATCTAGTTTTAACTTTCTAAATATTCATTGAAGCCTTTCTCAAGTGATTCAACTCCAATTCATTCTTAGTTCCTCCTCTCTTAGTATTAATCAATAAAATTCACACATAATCATCTCATATTTCGGATAATAATCATGCATAAACATTAAAGAGTTAATCTAAGAACATGCAAATCATTAACTATGTCAAAATCAATTTTTAGTTATTTATCCAATAAATCAATAATTAATCTCAACACAATCAAAGATAAGAATATACTTAAAACCAAGAAATAATCAACCGATATTGAAATTAAGCTCAAAATAAAGTCATAACAATGAAAATATAAGATTTCAAGAATCCATTAGCAAAAAAAGAAAAACTACTTCCTAAACATAATTAAAAACTAAAGACAAAGTTGAAGAAAAATAACGTAAAATCAAACTAAAGAAAAGTAAAGCTAAATTCTAAGGTTGATCCCCTAATTAATCTCCTCCCTAAACTAATTCCCTTTCTTTGGTGTTTTAGACTGCTATTTATAAGCAAAAGATGTCTTGGATTTCTTCTCAAACTCTTAGAATCAAATAGGAAGTAATTTCTGCCCAAAATAGAAAGTTCGAGAATCCTTCGCGAAGTGGGAATTGCCATCACGTGACCATGTGTTCCCTGGTGTAAATTCACATGTGGCCATGTGTTGCATTTGGTCTTTCTCACATGTGGCCACGTGATTTCCTCCTTTGTTTCACACGTGGTCACGTGTCCTTACTTCATTCTTCAAAAAACTCTTTCATGTGGCCACGTCTCCTTTTTCATTCATTTTCACGTGGCCATGCATCGATCTTTTGGACCTCACGATCACTTTCTCGCATAAATTTTTCATATTTGCAGTTTTGGCCCAAATCTTTGCCTTTTTTACAATTAAGTCCTTTTTCTTGCAAATTAATCCTGAAAAACACCAAAATTTATAATTAACTCTAAAAACATAAAATTAACAAATTAAACCTAATTAACACAAAATTAACTTAATTAAACACCTAAAAACATACTAAAAATACTATATAAATGACCATTATCAATAGTCATAAGATGTTGTAGTGGTGAGCGAGAGATCGTAAGAAAGATTTCTAATCCGTAATAATACATTACCACAAAGATCGGAGAACGAAGAGCGACAGGGGTAGGAGATCGGAGTAGAATGGCCACTAGCATAAAGGAGAGGGGTGGCGACTGTCGTGAGGAGAGGCAGATGGTGTGAAAAATAGGGTTACTTGGGCTTATATATATATATATATATATATATATATATATATATATATATATATATATATATATATATTAAAAAAATAAATTAAATTAAATCGGTCAATTAACCAAAATCGACGGTTTTTTAAAAACCATGGACCAAAACCGAACCGAAAATTGAAAATCTAGATTTTTAAAAATCTTAACCATTTTTTGGTTCTGTTAACCTTAAAAATCAGTTCGATTTCGGACCGATTTTTCTGTTAACTATTTTTTCGGTTTTTTTTGTTCATCCCTAAGTCCATTAATGTTGATTTTTTAAAATTATTAAGCATTGACCAATACGTTATATTCAATTAATTAATCTATAGATTTCAATTTTTTCAATTTGGTTAAACAATAATTTTTGGTTAACCATTAAAATTTATAACATAAAATTAATAAAAAAAATTAAAAAAAAATTAATTTAATTTCAAATGTGCAAAGTAGCTTAAAATAAAAATCAAAAAGTAAACATAATTTACTAGTTAAAATTCATGTTCAAAAAATTATTAGCTAATATTATAAAATAGATTTGATATTTTTTAAAAATTAACATGCTTGATTTTAAGTCAAATAAAATTTTGGATAATATTAAATGTTAAAACAAAAACTCTAAAAATATAAGAAAATATAATTAAATTTTATTATATATGAAAAAAACAACAAATATGAAAATCAATTAGTTACTATATATAAATATTACTATATAATTAAAGAAAATGACATAATAAAAATTTAGCTTAAAATATTATATAAATTTTACAAGAAAATATAAAAATTTAAGTTATAAAAATAAAAATATATTTTAAATATATTTTAAAGTATTATTTTATGTAATTTTTAGAAAAAAATAAAAATATAATATATAATATATATAAATTGGTTAATCGTCTACTAACGGTTAATCGGTATTACAAAAAATAAATCGTAATTAAAAATTAAAAATCGTAACCAATTCTATCGAATTGATTAACTAAAAAATCGGTTTGATTTCAAACCAATTTTGTATTTAAGTAGATTTTCAATTTTTTTTTGCTCACCCTCTAATGAAAACCGATTTATAGTTTAAAAATATAAGTCTAAATTCTAAATTCTAAACCGAAAGCCGTCAACAATATTAGATACATTATCAAATTTAATTTTTTTTGGAAAATATTAGATGCATTATCATAAACATTTATCAATCGAAAGCACTTGATTGAACATAATAAAAATATGAGCACTCAATGGATAAAATTTTGATAAATTTAGATGTCTCTCCTAAAAAAGCAACTCTCTGCATGTAAATATGTAATGGTAACGGTTATGGATACAAGCGGTTTCAGGCGCGTGCGCTAACCGATCCTAAGAAATGTACTGGACAAAATGACATAATTAAAGGACTGTCTGTCTGCTCGGTTTCTTGTTATAAATAAGAATGTTTTTGTACCCATCAATACCAATGCCTTCTCATTTTAAAAGAGTAAAGAACTAAACACTTCAATTTCAATTTCTTAATATTTGATATTACAGCTTTCCCTATCAAAATTTTATCAATCTTCATCGTGATGACCTGTCTCTTTCTCCTTTCTCTCATTCTTTGCTCCTCGCTCTCCAATCTCTGCTCTGCTCTTTACTCTGAAGTTGGTAAGCTCTCTTGCACTATGTGATTCTATCTGCTTTGATCATAAATATACATTGCCATTGTGACACAAAGTTCACAATTTTACATCTGGGTTTCGAAAATTTTTCCTCAGATTTGTCCCTTTAGACATGGATGCTGTTCTTGATTTTCATGGATTGTGTTTGCTTTTCTTTTGATTAGTTTTGGGCTGGCTGTTTTTGTTTATCTTACCTTATATTTAACTAAATGAGTTAGCTTTGGTGAGCACAAATCACCTGAGATTATCAGCTTTCCATCTTCTTGCGTTGGCTCATCCGTGTTCTCAATCAATGCTTATGTTATGTCGCATCACTGATTTCTGAAATCTTAAGGTTCTTGATTTTGCTGACAAAGGTCCCATTTTAAAATTTCTAAACAAAGATCTTTCTTGTTTTACAATTAAAGAAATTACTTTCTCTTCGACACGTAAATCATAAAATAGATTTTCTACTTTAAAAAAAAAAAAGATTTTATTCTCTCTTCTCCTTTGCTCATGCTATAAATTTAAAATAATGAATCAGATACTTTCGTTTCTAATTTTGCCAATATATATATATATATATATATATATATATATATATATATATATATATATATATATATATATATATTTGCTTTTCAGAAGTAAATCTCATATTCCAACCTTTTATCATGTGATTTCACTCAGTTTTTATTGCTGTTAGCTTTATTCAACTTTGATTTTAATTAAGAACTAGATCGTGTTTTGTGTTTGTGTTCTTTGGATGTTCTTTTGTAATGGAGCTTGAGTCATCTAAATTAGTAATGGACTAACACTGTGATTCTTGTTTCTAATTGATTAGAGGATGAAACCCCATTTAGTTATACTGAAGGGACTGGAAAAGGACCGAAAAAATGGGGTCAGGTAGACCCACACTGGAAAGTTTGTGACAATGGACATATGCAGTCTCCTATTGACCTTCTTGACAGAAGGGTTCAAGCTGTTTCTACTCTAGGGAAATTGCATAGAGATTACAAACCTGCTTTGGCCTCTTTAAAGAACAGGGGACATGACATTGAGGTATGCATAAATTCACACACCAACTGCTTCAATAAGAACACTAATGGTAATGCTTATTCTCGAAAAATCATCAGGTGTTTTGGAAAGGAGATGCAGGCAAGATTACCATTAATGGTACTGTTTACAAACTCAAACAATGCCATTGGCATTCACCTTCAGAGCATAAATTCAACAATTCAAGGTTTCGCACTATAGATAATTTAAGTTTTTTTGTCGTCTGTTATTTCCACATTAAAGGCCTCTAATGTCTTAATTGGTGTCTCCTATAAAAGGTATAATTTGGAGCTTCACATGGTCCATTTGAGCTCCAAGGGAGAGATAGCTGTTGTGGGAATTGTATACAAATTCGGCCGGAGAGATCCCTTTCTTTCAAAGGTACTTCAGTCGATCGTGTCACATTTTTTGCTAGATTATATTCCCATTAGTGCTAGTAATTATAAACTTGGATTTTTCAATGCAACTTAGCTTCATGGTTCTTGTTGGTTTCTAACAGCTGTTCTACCACATAAACTATGTGAATGAAGAAAATGGCGACAAAGGAGAGAGAGATTTAGGAGTTGTGAACCCAGGAGATATCAAATTCGGAAGCAGGAAGTACTACAGATACATCGGTTCTCTTACAGTTCCTCCATGCACAGAGGGTGTTGTTTGGACAATAGTCAAGAAGGTTCATTCTATTTTCCTGCTCAAATGTCTAAAGTAAACTAACATATACAGTTTACTAAACCAAAAGCATTCATTTGTGAATTGATAGGTGAGGACCGTTTCAAGGGAGCAAGTGAAGGCACTAAGGGATGCCGTTCATGACGTAAGAAACTTAGTACTATATTGTAAGGAGTTGTTAATTAGTCAATTGAATGCTTAATTGGAGTTGGTGTTTTCCAGGGATTTGAGGCAAATGCGAGACCGACGCAAGAATTAGATGGAAGAGCAGTTTACATGTATCGTCCAAATGGCAATGGAGGTTCTGTGTAGGGATGCTTTATAGTAATCGAAATTAAATAACTGCCGCTGCTGCTGCTGTTACTACATTTCCTTTATACATATAATATTAATGTAGTAGTTGTGTTTATTACATTTCCTTTATACATATAATATTAATAGTTCTTTTTAATTACTATGGTAATTATTTTCTGAGTTTTTAAAAGTTTCTAAAGCATATCCATAATTTTTTTTTCATCTTTACTTTTTAAGATAGCTCCCCAATAATCATCTGATGCATCTGTTTCTAATAATAATTCTTTATTTTCTTCTGGTAAGGGTAAGCTTTGGTAATTTTCTACAATATTATTTTATTTCCTTTACTGTTTTAGTATCGATATCTATCCATATCCAATAACTATCTCCTTTTAATTTGTCTTGTAGAATTTTTCTCTTTTTAGTGCACTCTTGTATAAAGTCGCTTATATATGTGACGTATCCTAAAAATTGTTGAACTATCTTTCTGTTTTCTAGCTGATCTAGAAATTTTAATAAAGATTCTGCTATGTGTGGTTATAATTCAATTTCTCCTTTTGATATAGTAAATCCTAAAAATTCTATTTTTCTTTTTGTTATGTCTAATTTTTATTTTGATAACATAAGTCTATGTTTAATATATCTCAATAAAAATTATTTTATTTGTTTATAATGTTCAACTATATTTTCATTAAAAATTATTATATCATCAATATAGACTAAACAAAAATACCTTAAATCATTAAGCATATTGTTTAAATTTTTTTTTTAAAATATTTGAGGAGCATTGCATAACCCAAATGACATAACTAACCAATCATAATGTTCTCTTGGTGTACTAAATGTTGTATATTTTCTACTTTTTGGATGCATTTTAATTTGCCAAAACCCTGATTTACAATCAAACTTTGAGTACCAAGTTTTTTTTTTTATATTACTTATTAAAATTTCTTTATTAGGTATTAAATATCCATCAAATTATGTTAATGCATTAAGTTTTTTTATAGTTTATCACCATTCTAGGTTTATTTCTTTTTATTTTTGTGTGATTTCTAACGCTAAAAACTGGACTACTATATGGGCTTTTAATTGGTTTAATTAATTTTTTCTCTAATAATTCTTTTATCTGTATATCAATTTCTTCCTCGTCTTCTTTATTATAAAATATTCTTTTACTTCGTATAGGCAATTTATGTTTTAATTCTATTATAGCATATATTCCATTCTTTTTCCATTTTTCTATAGGATTAATTATTTCCTATACATTTATCTAATAAAAAGTTAATTTCTTTGAAAATTGTAAGATTTTTTTGTGTTTTTATTACCTATTTCACATTTTTGAATTGGTTCTTTTTCTATTGTCTCTCCATGGTTCACCGTGCGAGAGATGCGAGGTGAAGATTTCTATTTAAATGCATGTTGAAATCTAGGACAAATAATTTTATGTTTACAAAGGGTTGTTAATCTTATATATTGAGATCCAATACTCAAATGACAATAGTTTGTTAACCAATCATTTACTAATAAAATGTCACATCCACGATTTTTAGATTGAAAGACTTTGCCTATTTGGAGTATATTTGATTGTACTTAGACTTTTATATTTTCAGTGACTAAATCATATTTAGTTGTATTACTAATTATATCAATTCCTATTTTATAATTATTGGTTTTCTTACATAAATCTTTAGAAAAACATATGGTTGTGCTAAAGTTATTGCAGATCATGTATCTATGAATGCATGATATAGGAGATTGTATGATAATATTTGTAAATTATTTCTATGTTTATATAAATACTATATCGGCTAGTCTCTAATACTTGTAACTTTGTATTGATTTCCATTATACGTAAAGGTTATATTTTCATCTGTTATATTATATGGGGTTATATTTTTCAAAAAGTCTAATTCCAATAAAATTGGTATTTGAGTTAATGATATTGTGTCCATATTTATTTCCATTGATATAATTACTATTTTCCCTGCATATCTTTTAAAGCTAAATTTATTTTTACATATTTATTAATTATATGTTTTTGTCCTGAATAATTTAAAAATTCATAATTTTCATCTAAATTATATTTTGTGAATAAAAAAATTAAACTTTTGTTTATATGACTTTTTACTACTCCAGTATCTATTAATGTTTTTAATAATTTTCATTCTCCTCCAATGTCTAATTCAGATTCTATATAATATTATTTTGTTTTTAAGGATGATCTTAAGTCAATACTTCTTCTTAATTGAGAATATATTTTTCCTTGTTCGTCAATTATTAGTAGTATGTTGTCTCTTTGTGATATTGTGTTTTCTTGAGAACTTTCTCCTGAAAATATTAACAAATTTTCTCCTATATGTTATATTCTAGGTGTAATTCCTATGTTTTTATTTCTTTGTCTTAAATCCATTGTTAAGTCATCTAAAATAGTCATACTAGATAGAGTTAATTGTCTTGGTGGTATATATTTAACTAAATCAGAGAATATATCGTCTATGTCTACTTGTAATTTTATATTATTCTTTTGTAACTTTTTATGATGACTGATAGTAAAAGCATATATTATTCTATATGTTACTGAAAATACTTTTGATTCACTTGTCATTTCGATTCTATGTAATTTATGATATAAATTTAGTGCTTAATTGTTATTTTTATCTTGTAAAATTACTGAGAAATCTGGTATTATTGTAAACTTTAATTTTTTGTATATTAAATTTTTTGATACTGCTCCTAATACAGCATTTATTAGGTCATTTGATATTCTATCATCCATGCAGAATAACTGTATAGGACTATATATCCCTTGTCTAAAATGTACTTTTATTATTATTTGTAGCTCATAAATATAAATTTTTATACCTATTTTTATCCGGTAATTTGGATAACGCTTTATTTATTTCATCTTTATTAATTAATGGTATTACTATATTTTCTTTAGTATGATATATATCTATTGCTGATTCATAATACTTAGCTATATATGTTACTTTACAAAATCTATTAAATCATTTTCTTTTAAATATATCTTCTTTTTTAATATTTAATTTATGATTATTTAATTGACCAAAATTTTCTTCATCAAATGTTTTACTGTAACTAAAAATGTTATTATTATCTATAATTTCTTGATCTTTTTTATTAGAACTCATTTTTCTTTAATCTCTTTTTCAGATTCTGATTCAGATTTTGATTTTGATTCTATGTTATTATTATATTTTAATTTTGAGTTATGATCATTTGAACAATATTGAGAACTTATTTCATATATACTCTCATTTTCTGATATTTTACTATATCTATATGTTCATAATTTTGTTATATCAAATATTCATATATTCTATGTCTTGTGATTTTCCTTATTTCTTCGTTTAGGACATTTGTTTGCATAGTATTCTTTTTTTTACATATCCAACAAGTATATTATTTAGAATTTTTCTTACTAAATCTTCGATTTTTCCTAAAAAGTCATCCTTTGTTAAATTTATTTTTCTTAAAAGGTTTAAACTTTCTTTTATATAAATTTTTAAATTTTGGTTTATAATATTGCTTGTTTGATTTTTTATATCTATTATATCTTTTATTCTTATCATAACATCCCCAATGAGTTTGTTCAGAAATTATTGGACAACATAATTCTCCTTTAACCGCTCTTCTTATTTTTCTATTTTCATATATTTGATTACACATTTCATTTATTCTTTTTGTTACATATGTTTGATAGGTTTCTAATGTTCCTTCTAATATTTCATTATTATTTTGAATTTTGTTAAATAATTTTAATCCCCATGATTTTGGCAGTTTGGTTAAATAAGATTGTTTTAATAGTTAAATTTCTGGTAATCGTAATATATCCATTTTGGTAATATTATAATAATATTTATTAATTTCACATGTATATTTTTTTAAATAACACATATTACATATTGTTAGGTTTTGTAATTTCCATAAATATTTTTGACCTAATTTTTTTGCTATATCTATTGGATGTAGCCAATGGTTTCCTAAAAATTCTCATTTTATTGCAAATTCAAATCTTTGTAATAAATCTTTTATTGTATCTATTGTTGTAAAAGTTTTGTTATTTGGACCATATTTTATATTTTGCATATCTTCTTGTCTAATTGTATTCCACCATTTTTCTACATTTTCTATTAAAGTATTGATTAAGAAATTACTTTTTTTTTTGTAAATCATATCCGTATAATATTATTGCTAAATTATTCATTTTTATCCATTTTTCTATTTCTTTCTGTATCTCTTCTACACAATCCAAATCTAGCCATACTCCATTTGGATATATAGGTTTTGTTTCATATTTTGTTGTAAATTTAGAATTATTATACATTGGTCTTTGTCTAGAAAATTTTCTTTTATATTTTTCATATTCTCTTATACGTATATTTTCTCTCATTATCTCTTCTTCGGTTTCATTTATTGTTCTAGAATATTCTCTTATTTCAACTTTAGTTTGAGTAAAAATTGGGTTCACATTCATTTTTAAATTTCCTAAATCATAGGTTAAATCTAATATGTCGTTTTCATTAATTTCATTATTTTTATATAATTTTAATCATTCTTTTAAAGTTAATATATGAGTTTTTTATAGTTACTCATTCTTTTGTATGTTCTTTTATTTTTTTCTACTCTCGTTTTTAACTATCCTACTTCTTCCTCAATTTCTTTTAACATATCAAATATTTTATTCATTTTATCTTCAGTGTTTTCTTATTTTGGTTTTTTTAAATAGATCATACTTCTTCCTTAATTTCTTTTAACATATCAAATATTTTATTCATTTTATCTTCAGTGTTTTCTTATTTTGGTTTTTTTAAATAGATTAGTTGGTAAATTTAAACTTCCTCCATCGTAATTGTTCTCTCCATATAAAGTACTAATAAAACTGTATAATTTATTATTTATTTTCCTAATTTTTTGATTTATAATTTTTAAATTATTATTTAACTGATAAAATTGTTCATCATAAATATATCCATCTATATTTTATATTTCTTCCATTTAATTTATCCATTATATCTCATTTTAATTGCTATGTATTTTAGATAATTTTTTATTTGATTTAATTTATTTAAAACTCAATTTTTAAAATTTAATTCACTTAATATTTTTGATAATTAATATTTTCGATAATTCTAATTCCTCTATGCTTTCTATTTGATTCAATAAACTTATTTGATTTAATAAACTTCTTATTTTGTCAGCACTTGAGCTTAATTGTACTTTAATATCTTGTATTAATTTTCTATTTATCATATTTATATTATCTATTTTTTCTAACTGTTTAATTAAATCTATATCTTTGTTATTTAATCCTTTTAATATGAATTTATTCATTAATTAGTTATTATTTTGGGGTTTTCATGTAAATTCTAAAAATTTTATGTATATTATGTGTTATTTGTGAAGTTTGACTTAAAAATTTTATGTATATAAAAGAACTAAGAAAACATATATGCCTATCATAAAATACAAATGAGTAAGAAAAACTTGAGGCATGTTTGTTTTCTACAAAAGCTAAGTTCTACAAGAAAGAAAAAAAAAAAAAAAAAAGGCTCATTTGATTTAAAACCAAATACAAGCTTATTTCTACAATAATACGCAGCACAATTATCATGAAAACCTTTGAACATCCATCTTATGCTATGACGAAGGGCAGCACAGTTAGCATGAAAGCCTCATAAGTGAACGTTGCTGAACCTGAGTATGTTGAGTCCTTTTCTTTGAATTTCTCTGTCAGACCCTGAAACCAATACCAATTTGGAATGCCCCATCAAAAACAAAAAGTCTTATGCCATTTGGTAGACTATAATGACAACTTATTCACAAAAGCTGAAAGAATGGTGATCATCACTACATAACTCACCTTCACAGTAAGACAGCACCTACATTTTTTAGGATAACAAAACAATTAGCTTTCGACACATACAATTAAGATTAAAATTAGAAAAGAAGAATTGAAACGTACTCAATGAAATTGTCATATTCAATCGCCTTGTTTCTGCCTCCAGTTTTATCAAACTTGGATACCAGCAAATCTAATACCACTGGTGACACAGCAAATCCTAAACTGTACAGTGCGTCTCGCAGCTCATTAGCATCAATCTTCCCACTCATGTCCCTGTCGAATCTGTCGAAAATAGACTGCAATTCAAATATTACAACAAAATTTAGAGAGAGATAAACCAAAATTTTAGAAGCATCTTAAGAAATCGATTTTCCAACAAAACTTACCCTCCAACTCTGAAGACTATAAAATACTTGAGTGAAGTCCTTAGGCCCTGCAATAAAAAAAATTCAAAATTAATTTTTTCATTCGTAGTAGAAAATGGGGCAGACTATGGTGCGCATGCGCATGCATATCTCCACCATCTCCACCGTCCAAAGCGCGTGATAGAACACTCGTACAAATTAACTGCTATACGCAGATAATTAATGAGTGTTCCCAAGCGGATCGAGCTCGCGTGGGTCCTCTTATATTCAAATCAAAACCTTACAAAGAGCAATTTGATCCCAACTATTTTGACACTAACGCCACGAGTCAGATAAAAAATAAATATTCTACTGTCCCAGTTACTCTAAGCAATCTCTAATCCCAGCGCAGTTTAGCAACCTACGCTACAATAATTCACATTCCCAGCGCAGCTTAGAAAAAATTGAACATAAGTAACTGAAGCGTATACTCAACACCGAGCGCACGTTGGAAACGGCTACTCACGTTTTGCTAACATGCGCACTCCAAAAATAAAAATCGAATATGAAATTCTATGATTTTTTAGCTAAAAACCTCACCGATCTTCCTGGTGTTGGTATTGGTGAAGAGATACATGAGAAGATGAACGGTCCTTAAGCTGAAGCTCTGATTATAACTGGACAGCGCTTTCTGCAACTCTTTGTCGTCAATAAAACCGCTACCGTCCTGATCAGCGGCTTGGAAGCACGCGACGACGTTAGGATCCGTTCCCGGAGGGAAAGCCGACGGTACTAGCGAGGCGAATGGGCTTCCATATGGCGCCGACGGTGGATAACCGCCGGAAGCAGAGGCATGTGGCTTCTCTTTTGGTGGTTTTTCGGCGGGATGGGGCGCGTAGGGTGTGCCGTAAGGAGCTGATGGTGCGCCATAAGGCTGTGCCGATTGCGGCGCACCATACGGAGGAGCGGAACCGTATGGTTGTTGTTGTGGCGGTGGCGGACCGTAGCCGTAACCGGATGGCGGATGAGGATAGCCTGACATTGTTAGAAAGAAGAGTGAAAAAGAGGTAATTGATTTTGTAGAGAGAGGAATTGCCTTTGTTTGTTTGGAGATACGCGGAGCTTATCGTTTCTTATAGCGACAAAGGGACAATAAATTCTTTAGTTTTTTATTTTTATTGATATAGGCGCGTTTTGATTTATTTTTTCTTATACTTTATTTCCATAAATCCGAGCCGTACGATTAAGCGAGGCTATTGTATTAGATAGGGGTGTTCAAAATCCGACCCTATCCGAACAATCCGAACAACCTGCACCGAATAAGAAATTCGGATAAAGTTATTAGGGTTGTTAAGGTCGGGTAAGGTTAGGAATTTTGAAATTGGTCGGGTCGGGTTAAACCCTCATTAACCCGGACAATCCAAAAAATAAATATTTTCCTATCAAAATACATCGTTTTGATAATCAGGTAAGTTCGGATCGGGTTGACCCAGACCGAACCATCCTGAATTTTCTTTTAAATAATTTAAAATAAAAAAAATTAATTTTAAAATTAAAAAATATATTCGGGTTATTCGAGTGGGACCCAAAATTATACGGATTATTCAAATAGACACGAAATATTCATAGGATAGAATTGAAATATTAAAAAAAAAAATCGGATTTCGATTTCGGGTCGGATTCACCCGAAGCCGCCCGATGAACAGCCCTATCATTAGATTATGAGTAAGGCGGTTTGTGTTTTTTCTTTATTTTATTTGCCATTTGCCAATATATCACCAACTCTCATCTCTCTTATCCCATGATATATTGTATTATCATATTTTAATGAAATGATAGAAATACCTTCCGTTATTATAATATAATTTTGAAATTATGGAGTAGGTGCCATACCATCATTAACAAACATGGTATAAGTTTTGGCTTTTTGAAAAAATAAAATAAAACTTCAAATTTAAGAAGTTAAACATTATATTTATACTGGGGTGGAAAGGAAAAACTGCGAAATAATGTTTTTTTAAGCGTACGAAAATAATACTCATTCTATTTTATTTTAAAAGATATTTTTTTATTTTAATTTGTATCACTTCAAATATTTTTTTCGAAATTCAAATAATATATTTACATGTATATCTCTATTTATTATATAATTTATTAAATATTTTTTATTACTCTTCATTTTAACTAAAATTAAATGAAATTTTTAAAAATATAAAAAAATATTTTTATTAATTATTATAATTTTTTTATGAAATTGAGATATTTTAATCATTTCTTTAATTTTTGTAAAAAATAGAAAATTATATTTTAAAATGGGATGAAGGTAGTTTCTTAAAATATTTACTCAACTAAAATTAGCAACAAAGTTAAGATGTTTGAAATAATTTTTGCTTCATCTTTCGTCTGCGACTTCTTCTATAATATTTGCTATCTTATCTCTTATTTTATTTGTATTTTAATTATCCGAAGCAAATCAATCAATGTCATTAATTTTAGATTAATGTATTTTTAATCCTTAATTTTACAAATTTTTTATAATTATATTTTTGGGATGTAAATCAAATCTAGTCAATGAAAAATATTGTAAAACTATCCACTATTTAAACTATAGTTGATTTCCCACCAAATTTTGCAACTTTTATTTGTTGACTTCATACGTCTTTTTCTGTATAGGTGAGGCCATTCAATTTGACTTTTATTAGATGGTCCTTGTTTCGTTAGAATAAATGATTTTTAAATTGACAACATTACAGCTAAAGGACCTAATATTAATAAAATTAAAATTAATTAATGCTCAATATTGGCAAAATTAAAGTTGAATTGCAATTTCAAGAAAAATAAAAATTAATTATTTTAATATGAAAGGATAAAAACTTTAAAGCTTGGTATGGGGAGTTTAATGTTGACAAAAAAGAAAAAAGAAATGAATCATAATAATTGGGGCTGGTTAAAAAAAATTAAAAAATTATTAAATCCTTAATTAAAATCAAATTTAAATCAGTTTATACGGTTAACCAATCCACTTAAAATACAGACGCATACTTTAATTTTTAAAAATCATGATTAATATACTTAAACTTTAATATCTAGTCAACCGGTTGGTTAACAGTTAACTGATCTTTATAGATAATTTTCACCTTATATGTGGTTTATGAGGATAATTTTTATATTTTAATTATTACCATTTTACTCTCTATAAATATAGTATATTATATACCTTACTCATGAAAATTATCTATTTGTTAATATTGTTTAGTGATAAATTAGTTTGAATCTTTTTTCATTGGCTTGCAAAGCGTTTATGTAATTTTTCTTAAATAATTTTAACAATTTAGAATTTTTATTTGTATTTTATTAAAATTTTTTTGAATTTATATTTTAATTTTATAAATGCATTTTTTTAATGAAGCATAGATAACTATATAGACACATTTGGTTCACTATATTGTATTAGTTTATATAGTGTTAACATGTATATAGTATTAGCCTATATAATATTAGTTTTGTATACTATTAGCATGTATTATATTATACATTATTTGATATAAAATTGTATTAGCTTGTAATATTTTATATTGTATTTAATGCATAATATTTTAATATATAATTTACTAAAAATTTGAAAATAGATACAGTTAACTTATTTTTATTGTAACTAATTTAAATAAAAAACTATAATTATAAAATACAATTTTTAATACACATATCATTTTTTTATTAAAAATAAAAAAAATATAGTGAGAAATTACTATATATTATTAGAAAAATTAGAATTTCTAAAATCAAAATTAGATAAAAAAATAAAAAAAATCCAAACGATGAATTTGACAAAATATTAAAGCAAAAAAAAAATTTATGAATTATAATATATTTTTTGTATAATAGCCGTTAAGGTATACATTCAATATTATTAGTTTAAAAATTTGATTGCGGTGTGATAATGGTGGTGGTGACGGTGTGGTAGTGATGGCGGTGTAACAATGGGGGCAGTGGTTGTGGCAGTAGGGGCAACGGCAAGGTGGTGGGGGCGGCTATGGTGATGGCAGCAATGGTAGTAGTAGTGTCAGTGGCGGTGGCAGCAGCAGTGGCAGTGTGATGGTGGTGGTAGCAGCAACGACGGTGATGGAGTGATATTTAGTATTAATAAGATATGTGTCGTATTACACAAATCGAAGGATTTGTGATGCATTATTTTATATGGTGTACGTGGGATAATGAGATTTATTGTATATTATATTATTCCCACATTAATTTTTCAAAAAAATTTCCAAACATTATACTTATATTAGCTTGTACTAGATTAGACTCATTACATCCGATTTTAAAATGTTGTTTTCCTTATTTTATTTTATCCCACTTTAAATATCCTTTTCAAAATTTAAAAGATATATTTACAAGTATATTCCTATTTATTATAGAACTTATTAAATATTTCTTTTTAATCACTATTTACTTTTAACTAAAATTAAATAAAATTTTTAAAAATATAAAAGGGTATTTTTGTCAATGACTATATTTTTTTTTATAAAATTGAGATATTTTAATTATTTTCTTAATGTTCGTAACAAATAGAAAATTACTTTTTAAAATGGGACGGTGGGAGTATTATCTTACGTGCAATATAGAAAACCAAACATGGTCTATATGTTTAATTTTTTAATGGCTATCCATTGGTTAATCGTCCACATTTAATAGTTAATTACAATTGTTAATGAACTGAATTTAAATTTAAATTTTTATAAAATTGATATGAAATTTAAAAAATATACTATAAATTAATTAATCCATCCATAATCACCTTTAATAAAAAAAAAATTAAAAGGTTAGAAATATATTCCTCATTCATTTTGTGGGAGAATATAAACATGTAAAAAAGGGCGTGTATGGTGTTACGAATATGTCTATCGAATCCTTAGTGGAGCATGAAGCCCTGTTCCCAGTGGAAAAAGCCCCTATGTCATCCCCACCGGATGATAAAGAATAGAAAAAATGCAGGGAGGAACTGGATTCCAACATTGATATGGAATGTCAAATGGAGAATGAGATTGAGCTCCAAAAGCCCACAGTAAAGTCATTCCAAGATGCCCTAGTCTAGAAGGCTAAAAAGCGATTTGGATCTCACATTCCTTTTGTAGAAGATGGACTCAATGAAGACCTAAATAGCGACTCAGATGAAGATATAGAGGGGGAACTCGATGCCTAGGAGGACTTCTCTGATTATGAACGTGACCAAGATGAGGAGGTCTTTGTTTCTATCAAGGAGGGACTTTTGAAGCTGGAAGTGTCTGAGTGGATTGAGTCAAAGCTAGCAAAACTATGGAAAAAACCAATGGTGATGTGCCTACTCGGTAAGTCAATCACTATAGAGTGCTATGTAATAGGCTGGAGCTTATCCGGTCTCCTAAAGGACACTACAAGGTAGTTGATCTGGATAATAGTTACTTCCTTGTGCATTTTGATTTAATGGATGACTATATACATGCTTTGGTTAGAGGGCCATGGATAGTTCTGAGGCACTATTTTGCCATCCAACCATGGCATTTGAAATTTTCTACAGATAATGAAACATTAACTTCGGTGGTGGTTTGGGTTCGCTTCCTTCTTCACTATTATCATAAGTGTATAGATTGGTACGAGTATTAGGAGATTGGTGAAGATTGATTATAACAATACTAACTAGAAGCGGGCTAAGTTTGCTTGTATGGCTATCAAATTAGATTTGACTAAACCTCTGATTTCTCAGATACAAATTAAAGAGAGACATATTAGAGTTGAATATGAAGGCCTTTATAAGATTTGTTTCTTATGTGGCAAGTATGGCCATCTGAGGGAACAATGTCCTCTAAGTACCCTTTTATGCCAACGGATACTAATGCTGGTCATTTTACTATTAGTTCTATAATAAAGGAAGGTAGTAGTGATGGTGTGGTTGGGAGTGAGACCCCAGAGTCAAACTTTAGCCCTTGGATGGTTATGCAGCACAAAAGGAGAAGGCAATTTAATGGTAGCATAAATCCTATAGCTATTTTAGGGAACAGAGCTCGTAATTCGATTGGCTTCAGGTGTGCCACTTTGGTGCAAGTTTAAGATAATGATAGGCATAAGGGAACTAATTTAATCCCTAATGGTACTTCAATTGTTTAGAAGTATGGGTCTATTAATCTGAAGTAGGTCTTATTAAGGAAGAAGTCAAATGTGGGTAGTAGTAACATTGCTCGTAAATTCTCATTTGAGAGGGACATTTTTTTTCATGAGAATTCTCTTTTTAGTGCTAAAGAAAGTATAGGTTCTCTACCAGTGGATTGGAAGGATTGGAGGAGTAAGTGTTTAGAACATGGTATGCTCTTTAAATACTTATCAGATAAAGAGAATCAAGATGTCAACATAAGTAGTGGTTGCCTTGAAGCTGCGTATCCTATATCTAGTGATCAGGGGCTACTAGACAATCCAATGCATTCTCTAGGAGATAATATGGTCATCAATTCTTAACCCTAACTCCCATACAACGGTCATTATTCAATATCCAAGAAACATTAAATCCAAAATTGAAATTTCAGTATAGAGTGATCCACCAGAGTCTTAGAGTCAAAAGCCTTGAGTACAGTGGCAGTAAACCCTCCGATAAGAGGAAATTAAAAAGTAATCGTGATATCGACCTTGCTAAGGGCTAAAGAAGAGGCAAGAAATTTAGTTTAACTATCAATGAATCTTCATAGTTGTTGTAACACCCGATAGTCGGATATTGGTCCGAATACCGGTGTCACACTATACTGCAGTGGTCCATAAATTATTATTAAATTATTCATCGGTAACATTCAATATTTTAACCATTAAGTCATGGGTCACCCATTTTAAAATATCTTATCAATTAATCTACAGAAATTCGGGCAGCATCACGGCAGAAACTCAATTTCTGCCTTCCTGCAATAGCTACAAAACACTCCCAAAATTGTTCACAAACATCCAACCCAACCTCCATAATCTATATAAATACTCCACAAGATCAGCCAAACACAGAACAACAGTTATTTCCAAAATTTAACATATAATCATACATATATACAGTACAATTCTTATACTTATTCCATCTACTTATTTACAATACATAACATATATATACAAGTCAAAAACTATATACAGTCTCCAAAACTAGCCGTGTTGTCCTATAAGGCAACATCCATAGGTACATGCTAAAAAAAACCACAAAAATGTTGGATCCTTCTAACATTGATTCTCTTCCGGTACAGACTCAGTCTCTGTTTCCTGCGTGCAATACAAAACCACACGCTAAGTACAAAAGTACTTAGTGGTGAACATAAACTTAAAATCCCAGAATTTCACTACAGTTCATTCACATATTATTCAGAATTTTACTTCATTATCTCTTTTTCATCAGTTAATTTCATTATTATACAAATTTTTTAATTTAATTCTAAATTTCACTTTTATTGATAAAATTACTATTTTGCCCTTGCTTGAGAAATTCGTTCTCAATCATAGCTTTTCAAGGTTTATTCTCAAATTTTATCACTTTAAATTTGAATTTTTACACTATAGGGATTAATTTTCACTTTAGTCCCTAAAGTTTCAAAAATACACTTCTATTCTAATTTCTTTGTTTATCAGTTCTTTTAGGCTTTTACCCTTATTTTTCAGTACGTTTTTGTCCAAACAGTAATTTATTCTCGCTTTTCAAGTTGTACATTTTTACTCAGACAGTATCTTTTTATGTTTTAATCAATACAGTATTTTAATATTCTTGCCCATAGTATAACATGAAAATTTATCACTAATTAGGATGAGCGAAACTATGGACCCTATAGGTCCCAGTACTCCAGTAGTATCAATTACACACATATTATTTTTCTCTCTTTTTCTTTTTTCCCAAACACTCCAATACAGATGTGGAACCATATCAAGGTTATCACTATGCAAGTCGCCATGACTCGCTACCGCGGTTACAGAAATGTCCCTATGTCTAGCCATGTACATCTTAATTTTTGATTTCACACATAATACTAAGGGCAAAATACAATTACAATTTAATACAATTTACAATAATGCATCATTACCGATTCATGGTAATAATTAGTATACATTATTAAAAACAGTCTCAGTATTTTAAATATACTAGTTTTTCAATTAAAATCATACAATTCAATTACAATTACAATTATTTTATTTATTTATTTTACTTATTACTTTTCCAATACATGCTCCTTACATGTCATATAAATTAATTATATTCTATTTTGTATTTATTCCGATTTATATCTCAAAATTTCATAAATTTTCTTAAGGTCCCTATTCGGTTACCTTATTCCAATTTCCTTATAAATTATATTTTCTACTAAATTTAATCACAATAAACATAAACCATCTATTTTTCAATTATTTTAATTTAATCCAAAAAATTACATTTTAGTCCCTAATTTTTTTTAAGTAACCAAAATTTTTCCTAAAATTAAACTTGTCTAAATTTAATTAAATACCATAATTTCACTAATTTATCTTCTAATTGCACAATTCTAAGTCCAATTTCATAATTAATTCGTAATTAATAATTAACCTAATTTTTTTCTAATTATATATACAACATATATATTGTGAAATTAAAGGGTTTAAAATTATTCACTTACCAAATCACTCAAAAATTTTGTCTTTTCCCTTATTTTTTGTTGGTTTGCTTCTTTCTCCTTGCTCTTTTATTGGCAGCAATTTCATGGCCAAAATCACCATAGATTAAATCAAATTTTTGCTCAAATAATATACACAATACTATAATCAACACTTAATTACTCTAATTATCAAATAAAACTAAATTTTTTCCAACTCACCAATTTATCCACTTGAAGAATTAGACTTTATTCACCTTCTTTCACCATCCATAGCAACCAAAGGTGAAGGGAAGCAAGATAAAACAATTTAATTGAAATTATGGTTGGGAAATCTTGTGAATTAAGCTTGGAAAACAAAGAAAATGAAGAAGAAGAAGAGAAGAGTGAAGGCACGGCAAAAATGGAAGAAATGGCCAAGAATGGCCGGTCAACCAAGAGATAAAATCTCTTAAAGTCCACAATTAATGGTACACCCACTTTAGGACATAAGAAATTAAGTCCTAGGTGGGTCTAATGCTATATGTCACCATTTAATTGGCCAATAAAATTTTAGTTGTCAATTTTTGATAAAAAATATACCAAAAATTCCTAAAAATGTTAATTAGACAATGGTTAAAATTTCGAATCAATCCGAGGTCGTTTTGATATCAAACTAGCCCTGAATGTAAATTTTAATTAGTCTGAAAGCTGAATTTTCAAAGTATTTAAAAATTTCATTTTATCATTCCAAAAATTCATAGACATAATTTTTAGTCAATTGGTACAATCGGAATAATTTTATGATGTCCAGGGAATATTTTTAAGCCAGTCAAAGTTCCTAGTCAACTATATCGGTCCAATTAGTTATTTTATTTTTCCCTTTTAGAGACCTATTTGACCTCAATTTCAGTCCAATTTATAACACCAGATTCATTATGAATAATATTTTTCAATGGTGAAAAAAAAATTATGGACCCGGTGGGCTCCGAGTGGCACTATTTATCTCGGAAAGTACTATTCACGTGATCAGCAATTCTTGGGGTGTTACACTAATAAATGATGAGTCATTTGATTTACTATAAACTATACTGTTAACATGAGAATTGCTTGTGATATAATCTAATTGTTATTGTTACCATGTTAATTACCAGTAATATTTAGTTACTAAAACTTTACAGTTAGCAATTAATAGAAAACACTAATGAGAAAATGTATTATTTGTTGCCTTTAATGAACTTCATATTTCTGTTTCCTTCCAATTTTAAAATCTATTCAATTTAAAATTCAGTCAAACAATTAAATATATATTTCATTTCACGTTGGTGGCCATACAAGAAAATACTTAATTTGTGGGTTTGTCATGCTTGGATGTATAAAAACAAAATAGAAAAATAAAGATGCTATGATCTTCAATAACATATTTTTGTAATTTTATTAGTTTTTTTGGAGCTTATATTTATAGCTTTGTTTGGCCAGCTTTAAGTTAATAGTTTTTTAAAAAATTATTAATATTTTAGTGACGGAATAGCGATGAATTTTTTTATAATGGTGGCTAAATTTAGCAACGGAATTACAATTTTCATTGCTAAATTTAGCAACAAAATTACTATTTTTCATTGCAAAATTTAGGAACGAAAATGTTATTTCATTGTTAAATTTAACCAATTCACTGTATTTTACATTGATTGGATTTAGCAACAGAAAAAAAAAATTGTTGCTAAAAAATAGCACCTGTTAACTTTTCAACCACTAGTTCTGTTGCTAATTTTTATTACTATTTTTTATTACCAATGGAAAATTGACATTTTTTGTTGCTAATTTTTGCCTAAATTGCTATTTTTTTGTAGTGATCAGGGTCAGCCTATCGCAGAGGATTGGAGCCATCTTAGTAGTTTGTTATTTTATATTCAAGGAGTTTTAAACTTTATTGGAGCCATCTCAGTAGTTTGTTATTTTATATTCAAGGAGTTTTAAACTTTATTTGAATATTTTTAATGCATATAAAGCTAGAACTTGTATTTAATTTATGTATTTTTTTATGTTTTGATTATTTTATTCATGCTTAACATACTTGGAAAAAAAAAAGAAAAAGGGATATTATAAAACTAACAATAAAACATGTGATTAAAAGGGATGACCAACAAAAAAAAACATATACACCCACACACAAAAACCCAATAAATAGAGCACTAATATTAAATCTTTTCCACTGGTACCTGAAGTCCCATCAGGGAGCATATACTTATCACTTTAATAAAGGAATGGGCCAAGACACCCATCCTTATTATACGAAGTAACCTGAACAGGTTGAAATTAAAAGAGATGCACAACAAAGAGAAGTGTGGATATTTTCTGAGTTCAGGATCACACTCTTTACACTTGTTGAGAATTTACACAAATTGGAGTCATTGAAAGATAAGAGTTTATAGGAAGCAAGCTATGAAGCACACTCACCATGAACTAGACATGTCCTTACTATCAAGATGGATACTATGTTTCACCAGTTGCACTATCCCCAAACGCCACTTCTTTGAACTTTTACCACTTATTGCCTTGCAATTACCATGAGGTTAGAATGGAATACTACCAAAGCCAGAGTTATATAATGGTCAGAATGCCATTGTAGCAATCAATATTTATTTGGGCTACATTCAAGAAGAATGTAGAGTTGATGCTGACAACAATGAACTATTGGATCAGAGGCAAAAGCCTAATGATAATGTAAATTCTGGGAAGACATATAGTGAGATCCGACATATCAACACCCTTGATGATGATGGTTTTCCTTACATTGGTACCAATCTGCAGAGTGGTGACATAGTTATTGGAAAGTATATAGAATCAAGCCAAGATCACAGCATTAAGCCGAAATATCTCCAAAAAGATATACAATTACAAAATATACGCTTTAAGCACATCAATGACTCCTTACAAATGCATATTTTTTTAGAGATTCCTTAAGTGGAATGTTATTACAAGAGAGGCACTCATACCCATAAAAGAGCTTAGCCAACACAACTAGAAAGTTAGGTATGTCTATAAATGACACTAACCAAATATTATTCAATCTCATTTAATTCTACATGCGGATAAGGTGGCGCTAATCAGACAGTCAATCTAGGGTTAACATATCAATAAACTGATGTTAATTATCTGAATCAGAGTTAAAGCATCAATAAGCTAACGATAACTATCCAACCAAGAGACTCACTGCCTTAGATAGTACATGTTTTAACTAAGAGACTCACTTTTCAGATGGTACACATTTTAATCAACCAAGAGGTTCACTACCTCAAGTACGTATTTTTTCTTGTACTCTAAATTTTAGGCTCACTTTTGGCACTAGTGTACCAATTTTCCAAAATTAGGGATAGTTATAGATACTACGACCCAAGAAAGCCTAGATTAGGATTATTCAATGATGAAAAAATAGTATATTTCTGATAAAAGGTGCGGATCTCAATACTCCAATTATGAATTTTTCATAATTTTCTTAAGGATTTTATGATCTTTCAAGTTTTTTTTTAAGGTTTTTAACAAAAAAGTATAAAAAATCATGATTTTGGTCTTCAGTAGTGACAAACAATCATCTATCATATGAGGGATGGTCGCCTATGGCCATCTCCCTCCTATCTAGATCAAATTAGGGGCATTTTTGTGAATTCTGGAATTTAACCTGAGGGACGGTCGTCTGTGGTTAAATTTTTAAATTTCCTACATTTTTGGTTTTTCAAAAATGGAAAGATAGATTTTCCAGAGATTCAGTCCGAATTTTGAGGGAGTAAGCCCTCTAGATTTTAAGAGTTAGAGTTAGAATTCAACTTTAACTCCTTCCTAGGTATAAAAGATAAAAATTAGGA
>CM075813.1:57172870-57377505 GCA_037975025.1 Excoecaria agallocha | reverse complement strand
TTTTTTTATCAAATCAAAAGGCAATTCTGCAAAAATTTAAATTCATTATTGTAGTCAAAACTTATTTACAATATGCATGGTGCATACATTGTAAACATTTTAAGCAATATTCTTCAAACATATAAGATTTTCATTATCTTGTGTAGTCTAGTAATTAAATATTGCAGAAATATTTTATGGATAAAGCCTATCAATGTTAGGAATACAGTGAAATTGGTCTTACATACGCCGTAGATAAATTGGAAATTGTATACATCGAATTGTGTAAAGTAATTATATTGCAACTTCAAAACTGAATAAGGTGTATGCCAATTAACTTAGTAGATTGTATTCCATTTATGCACAATCATACCAAAGGTAATGGGTTAACTGAATACACTATATTTGAATTTATCAATTTAAAGACTCACATTAATTTGTTAAAGGCGTGAAGGGTATAACATTCTAAGTTTATGTACTCGTGCGTGTAACACGTTATAAAAAATGAATATGGATAATAATGATACAACTAACATTGAGTTGATTTGATACAAAAAATAAAAATAAAATAATGAAATATTTAAATATTTAATATATATTCGATGAAGAAAAAATGGTTGATAGATTGTTGCATATCATCACAAAATGAAATAACACTAGTACAATTATTCTAATCACAGAATGAAATGAACCCCATTGTATAATAACAAAACATGAACATCCCAGGTGTAACATCTATAGAAATAAAATTAGAAAATGTATTCAACGAGAATTTCATCATTCCTTATCAACACACGAATATACATTTAACCAGGAAGTGATAGACGTCACCACCAATGTAGTTACCTATACCCAATAAAGGAGTATAGTCAACCAACCATATCCGTCTATACTCTATGCACCACATCTGCACAATATTTTACACTAATACGGTTTGCGAAGGGAAATAATAAATATTTTTTAAATAAATAAGATGTTTTAATTTAATGGTTATTTAAATATAAAATTGCAAGGATAGAGGAACTTACCCCTAATGCATTTCGACTCAGAAATCTTGCAAAATATAGGTCGCGTGGGCTGTAGAACGAGCTGTGAGGCATGGCTCTCAATTATCCCGCGGTTATCAATATGGGTTGATGGATGGGGGTAAAACTTATAGTTGTAGTTAGAATATAATATATGGCAATGAAAAGTTGCACCAATTCCCATGTAAAATCAAATAAAAGGTATATCTATCCCTAAAAGTAAAGTAGCCTTTTTGGACGCACACAATAGGGATGCATATCTAAATTAATAAAAAAAGCTTTAATAAAATTTTTAACTTTTGACCAAATATACCTAGTCATAGAATTAACAAGACAAAACATTGTTAATTCAGACAGACTAGCACATGTTATGCTTCTTGAATGGTTCAAGCAGTGGTTCTCATAACTGTGACTATGGAAGATAATCAAAGCTAACATGTGGATGCTTGTTAGAAGAATAAGTTCATTGAAGACCTGCAAAGAGAATCCTCACATAGATATTAAATATATGTCAGTAAGGAATCTCTTCATAGTGGTTGTGCAAGTATCCTTAGACTTGAGATCACCAAAGTTATCTTAAGTAGCAAGTAGTATACTTTGACTCTATAACTGATTACTTCCATCTGGGGGTGAACATAGTTAGGAGATTGGGTATATCATGACCTACTTAAAGATATTTGAGTGATCGACAAAAGATTCACCATCCCAGATTTATTAAGGGAAGTTATCTCGCATGATTCTATAATTGCCTTGTTCAGAGAATCTCTGGCCAGAGTAATATGCCAAGATGAATAGAGATTCATAAAGAGAATTTTGGAAACAATGGTTAAATTAATAGAACATACATAATTAGCTTTATATGAGTTGACAGAAATCCACACTCAGAATCTAATTGAGATAAGAGTGGTGAAAGGAGTAATTGCACGGTAACTGTTCTATGGAAGGGTATAGTCAAACCACTTAACTTTCCTGACATTTGGGTAGTCATGATGCCTAGCTAGAGGCCAATCATGACTTGTATAATAATGTATCATAAATATCAATATGGATTGCTAAAATGATTTAAAGGAGTTTAAATCATGTAAGTTTTGAATAGAACTCACAATTATATATTATACTACCAATATGGACAGGAACCCAATAGGTCACACTCATATAGAGAAAATGATAAAATTGTAAAATGACAAAGATAATAATATTTGATATTATTATGGGGATGGAGAAGTGAATAAGAGAATAATTAATTAAAGAGTTTAATTAATTATGATCAAGTAAAATTGTTCGCATAACTTTTTAGAAATATTCTGTAAAATGGACCTAATTGAAATAATATATTTCATAATTAATTTTTATTGGACTATAAGTGCTATAGGGATGATATAATAATTAATAGATCCATTGGAGGAATTAAAGAGGCCCAAAGAAGTGAAGTTAGCGCAGAAACCCTCCAGAGGAAGGGTTACACGCCAACTACAAACATAAGGCCTTAGATGTCTAATTCTTGGACCAAAATAAATTAAATATATTTCATAAGTGTTATGGAGCCTACATATTTAATTTGGTTGGATTTGGAGTTCATTTGGCTAATTAAATTTAAGTATATGCACAAAGGGCCTAGTTTGTGGGTTTTATACATAGTCTTTTGTGAAAGGGTATAAATTGGATTTAATTGAGCCCAAATAAATTATTAATAATTTCAAAAGCCCAATTAATATTTCTCCAACAATTTTAAAAGCCCAATCCTATTATGAAGTTGGATTTTTAACCTAACTATAAAAATCCAAGTGATAGGGTATTAGGGTGAAGTGTGAACAATTAAGAGAAAATATTTTCTCTCTTTTCTCTCAACCCTAACCGCCACTTCCCTTGCTAGCATCTAGGGAATTTCGGCCAGACCTTGTTCTCTTCCTTTGTTGGTTCATTCAATCCTTCTCTAGTATGGATTACTCATTAAAGGTGTTCGATTTTGGACATTGTGGTTTGCGACAACCCGGTGAGAAGGAAAATCAATTGTTCACCAAAAATCAAAGGTGAATTTCTTATTCCCATTAATATGTATATTGTAAATTCATGGAAAGATTAGATCTATTGGTCAAAAATTTTAAATTTCGCTTATATATGAGATGCATGTAACCGATAAATTTCAACATGGTATCAGAGACTTGGTTTTGCCATAAATCTACAATTCTATATTTTTTGTGGAATATTTTTTTTGAGTTATTTATTCCATGAACTTTAAAATATCATATTTTATTGTTCATGAATGAGAAATATTGATTTCTGGATGTATGTGATCAAATATATAAAATGAAAAATAAAAACGATTCTTTTGAGAAAATAACCATTGAGAATGGCGTGAATGGCTTTTATTTTTCAATAAAGTTTAGGGGCTGTTCTAAATTAAATTTTTTATTGATCCACTCTAAAATTATTTTGATGATAATTTATGTGTTTAATATGTGATATTAAGCCATAGGATCAAACAAAATTAAAATCGAACAAGTTTTGCATGAAAACTAGTTTAGTCGAAAAGTTTAATAAATTGGTGTTCTTCGTGTGTTCTTGGTGTGTTCATGTTTAGAACAATTTTTAATCTTCTAAATCTGATATATTAATGTGTTTTTAATTAATTGGATTAATTAAAACGGGCCTTGAATTAATTGGATTAATTTTAATTCATTAAAACCACTTAATGGGCTTAATTATGTTTACGGACTTGGTTTAAATTAGTGAATGACTTGGTGGACCCAAAGAGCTAATTTAAATCAAATATAATAAACTATAATTAAGTTTATTAATAGATTTTAAGGGCTGGAGTGGGCTTGGCTCATTCCAAAAGGCCCAAATGATCCAATAGACATAAAACTAGTTTGTGTATGAACACATTTTAGGGTTTTATTGTGTGGGCTTCAGCCCACCCTTGTTTTAAGCCCAAAATTGATTTTTTAATTATTTAATATGATTAATTAATTAAATAGTTAATTTATAATTAATTAATAATCAATTGGATTGATTATTAAGGCAAGAACACATGCATGCAAAAAGGTTTCCAAAAATGGAAGTTTCCAAAATGAAAAAGTTTCCTAATTTGATCACATTATTAAAATAACTCAAAAGCAAGTTTCAAGAGTTGAAACAAAGTTAGTAATCCATTATATGTTTTATTTTATGCATTATAAATGCATATAAGGGTGTATGATTGGCATGATGGATAGTTACGGACAAAGGCCTAATGTGATTAAGCATAATGCATGTTTCAGCCCAATGAGGACTTTCATATCCCGGTCACTTGTTTTTGGTTTGTATTTCTTTTTCAAATTGTAATATGTAATTAGATAACTTAGATTAGAATTAGAAATAGAGACGGATACCACTATCAAGGAGCAAGATGGGTCGGATAAAGA
Source organism: Excoecaria agallocha (assembly GCA_037975025.1). Classification (NCBI taxonomy): domain Eukaryota; kingdom Viridiplantae; phylum Streptophyta; class Magnoliopsida; order Malpighiales; family Euphorbiaceae; genus Excoecaria; species Excoecaria agallocha. The sequence continues at coordinate 57,373,097 of CM075813.1, read as the reverse complement.
TCCAACAAGTTTGAAGATAATGTAATTATTTTACTTGTTTGAATCACGCATACTACCTAGGTGTGACCTTTTAATTTTCCTTTGGGCTTGAGGAAATCAATGTAGTAAAGTCCATAACTATACCATATTTGTATGCTTATATTTATGAGATAGATATAGGATGCATACCAATGTATGCCAAACATGTATAATGAGACTTAATTAACTAAAATCCCTCATACTAATACTAAGTTATATAAGCCTTTCATTAATTTGAGGAGAACTAGAGTTCTTTATAGTGTGGGTTGTTGACCACAGTCAAGCTCATATTATATCGAATATGTTCGAATCTAATTAAATGGGTCATCTTAGCTAGCCCATTAGCTTGTTGACCACAGTCAAGGCTAATGGTTCTAGAGGCAAGATTAGGGAATGCATATATGATATGCATGTATCAAGAGTTGATAACCTAATGATCCAATAGTTGTGTAGAGACACAATTGGTATAGAGATACCTACCTTTCAAGGGTATGGAGTTTGATTTGTTGACCACAATCAAGGTCAAATTTCATATCAAGGATTGGATATAGGCCCACTAAGAAAACCATCGGGTTTTCTCGAATTAAATAGTGAGGGCTATTAATTCTCAATAAAATAGTGAGAGTAAATGGATTAATTAAAGACCTAATTAATGCATACATATATATGAACATACTCTCATATGTTTTCTTTTTCACATCTAGGTCATCATCGTGAGCACATCAAACATTAATATACGATCAATCTTGGATAACAAACTGGTTGGCAGCAACTATTCTGACTGGATCAGGCAAGTGAGAATTGTTCTCAGAGCTAAAAAGATCCATTATGTCTTGGAAAAAGATCCACCACCACTTTCATCAGATGATGCCATTGATAAGATCAAGGGCACTTATCAAAAATACATGAAGGATAGTGAAGCAGCAGCATGTTTGATGCTGGGTGCTATATCCTCGGAGCTTCAAAAGCAACATGAGATTATGGATGCTAGAACCATCATTTTGCATTTAGAGGAGCTTTATTCTTCTCAGGATAAAACTGAGCAATATGAGATTGCTCGAGCTCTATTTAGCTGCAAAATGGTAGAGGGCACTTCGGCTACTACTCATGCATTGAAGATGTGAGCATTTGAGTAGACTTGGTTATGTAATGGATAATGATCTATACATAGATTTAATCTTGTACTCGTTTGCTCCAAGTTATACACCTTTCGCGTTTAACTTCAACATGAACAAGATCCAAGTAACCATTCCTGAGTTAATCAATATGATCAAAATAGCTAATGGATCCTTCAAAAATGATTCAAAAAGTGTCATGGTTGTCACTTCTGCTAAAGGCAACAAGCAGAAGAAGAAAACGATAACCAAGGTACAGCCAAAGAATGGTGGTATCTCTAAGAAGAAGGTTGTTAAGAAAGAGAATCCCAAAGGAACTTGCTTCCATTGTGGAAAAGATGGTCATTGGAAGCGTAACTGCAAGGCCTATCTAGATTCTCTCAAGGAGAAGAAGTAAGCTGATGCTTCTACTTTAGGTATTCATATGATTGAAATTAATACTTATTCTATTGCTTCAAAATAATCTTGGGTATTAGATAGCGGATGTGGATCTCATTTGTGTAATGATCTAAAGGGACTTAAAAGTTTTAGAAGAGTTGGAAAGGCATAAATATGTTTGCAATCAGTTACTGGACAAAACATCTCTACAACAGTTGTGGGGACTTACCATTTGCCTCTTCCAAGTGGATTAATATTGGAATTAAATAATTTTTATTATGTTCCAGCTTTATCCAAAAGTATTATTTCTTTCAGTTGTTTATTGAACGATTATGACATTTCTTTAAAGGACAAGTATTGTTACATTTTTAAAAACAATATTTTTTATGCAAATGCTATCATTGAGAATGATATATTTGTTCTTGATTTAATTAAAGAAGTGCATAATGTGGATACCAAGAGAATAAAACAAGATAATCTAAATACCTCATATTTATGGCATTGTCGTTTAGGACATATAAATGAGAAACGCATGACCAAATTACACAAGTCAGGTGATTTGGGATCATTTGATTATGAATCATTTGATACATGTGAATCTTGTTTATTGGAAAAAATGACAAAAGCTCCCTTTATTGGTAAAAGAGAACGAGCTAAAATGATTTTAGACTTAATACATTCAGATGTATGTGGTCCGATGACTACACATGCCAGAGGAGGTTACTCCTACTTCATTACTTTTATAGATGATTACTCCAGATTTGGATATATATATCTAATGAAATATAAATCAGAAGCATTTGAAAAGTTCAAAGAATTCAAAAATGAAGTAGAGAAGCAACTTGGCAAGAGTATTAAAACACTTAGATCAGATCGAGGTAGAGAATACTTAAGCCATGAATTTCAAGATTATCTTAGAGATAATGGGATTTTATCTCAATGGACTCCACCATATACACCATAACACAATGGTGTATCTGAGAGGAGAAAGTGAATACTATTAGATATGGTTTGATCCATGATGAGCCGAGCAGACTTGCCTAAGTCATTTTGGGGATATGCACTAGAAACTGCTGTTTATGTGTTAAACAGAGTTCCCAGTAAATCGATTGATGTTACTCCATATGAGATGTGAAATAACAAAAAACCCACACTTTCTCATATGAAAGTATGGGGTTGTCCTGCTTATGTGAAGAGGACAATGTCAGACAAACTAGATGTTAAGTCTGACAAATGTTTATTTGTGGGATATCCAAAAGAAACGTTTAGATATTATTTCTACCATCCCTTAGAACAAAAGGTATTTGTTTCAAGGCATGTTGTCTTCTTAGAAAGAGAATTTCTCCTACGAGAGGACAGTGGGAGTAAAATTAAACTTGGTGAAGTTCAAGACCCACAAATATAAGTACATCAACCGATTGAGCCCAAGAATGAATTTCATAATGATGAGATTACAATTGAACATGATTATAAACAAAATCCTGAAAGATCTACTAGGATACATTCTATCCCTATGAGATATGGATTTCACATTGATTCGGATAGAGGCATAACTGTAGTAGAGGACAATGAGCCTATAAGATATCAAGAAGTTTTGAACAGTTCAGAACGTGATTTATGGCTTAAGGCTATGCAGTCTGAAATGGACTCCATGTATGGAAATAAAGTATGGACTTTAACTCAATCACCTAAAGGGATAAAACCCATAGGGTGCAAATGGGTCTTCAAAAAAAAGACCGACATGAAAGGTAATATAGTTACCTATAAAGCTCACTTAGTAGCAAAAGGCTATCGTTAAAAATAAGGTATTGACTATGATGAAACTTTTTCTCCTATAGCGATGCTTAAGTCTATAAGAATACTTTTAGCTATTGCAGCTCATTATGATTATGAGATTTGGCAAATGGATGTGAAGACAGCTTTCCTAAATGAAAATCTGACTTAGGATGTGTATATGACACAACCAGAAGGATTCACATCAGGAAATGGCGAAAAGGTATGCAAGCTTCAAAGATCCATTTATGAATTGAAGCAAGCCTCTAGGAGTTGAAACATACGATTCAATGAGACAATCAAAGAGTTTGGTTTCTCACAGAATGAAGATGAACCTTGTGTATATAAAAGGGTAAGTAGGAGTGCAATTGTCTTCCTAATTCTATATGTGGATGACATATTGATCATGGAAAATAATATTTCTCTTCTCCAATCTATTAAAATATAGTTATCCAAGCAGTTCTCCATGAAAGACCTTGGAGAAGCATCTTATATTCTGGAAATAAGGATCTATAGAGATAGATCCAATAAGTTGCTAGGTCTTTCTCAAAGTACATATATAGATAAAGTATTGAAGAGGTTCAATATGGATCTCTCTAAGAAAGGGTTTATACCCATGGTGCATAGGAAATACCTTTCTAAGTCTATATGTCCGCAGACACTAGAGGATAGAGAGAGCATGAATAGAATACCATATGCATCTGCAATTGGTTCTATCATGTATGCTATATTATATACACGTCCAGATGTAGCATTTGCTTTAAGTGTCATAAGCAGATTCCAATCCAATTTTGGAGAGGAACACTGTGCAGCTGACAAGAATATCCTTAAGTACTTGAGAAGGACTAAGGATATATTTTTGGTATATAGAGAGGGTAGTTGGGAAGTAAGTGGGTATACAGATGCCAGCTTTCAATCTGACAACGATGATTGTAAATCACAATTTGGTTATGTGTTCATAATGGGAGGAGGGGCAGTTAGTTGGAAGAGTTCCAAACAAGAAACAACTGCTGATTCCACAACAGAAGCTAACTACATTGCTGCTTCGAAAGCATCCAAAGAAGCAGTCTGGATCAAAAAGTTCGTATCTAAACTAGGAGTGGTGCCTAGCATTATTGATATATCCAATTCCTCTATATTGTGACAATAATGGAGCCATTGCGCAAGCAAAGGAACCACGGTCTCATCAACGATCCAAGCATGTTCTCAGACGCTACCATCTCATAAGGGAAATAGTACCTAGAATGATGTGAAAATAGAAAGGGTCCCTACAGATGATAATGTGGCGGATCCCCTCACTAAAGCACTTTTTCAGATAAAGCATGATCAACATATAAATAGCATGGGTCTGAGACATATGAGTGATTGGCTCTAGTGCAAGTGGGAGATTTTTAAAGAGTATGCCCTAGAACCCATGTAAAAGGGATGGATTTCATATGTATGAATTTATATTCTTAATAAAAGGCATTATTTATTTATTAATGCTATGTTTAAATACATGAGTTTGTAAATCTTAAATTAATAAATGAAGTCCTTGATATTATAAACACAGTGCTGCATGTAAATGTGTTAATATCTAAATATCCCTAGTTATAGAATTAACAAGATAGGACATTGTTAATTCGGACAGACTAGCACATGTTATGCTTCTTGAATGGTTCAAGCAATGGTTCTCATAACTGTGATTATGAAAGATAATCAAAGCTGACATGTGGATGCTTGTTAGAAGAACAAGTTCATTGGAGACCTGCAAAGAGAATCCTCACATGGATATTAAATCTATGTCAGTGAGAAATCTCTTCATAGCGGTTGTGCAAGTATCCTTAGACTTGAGATCACCAAAGTTATATTAAGTAGCAAGTGGTATACTTTGACTCCATAACTGATTACTTCCAACTGGGGGTGAACATAGTTAGGAGATTGGGTATATCATGACCTACTTGAAGATATTTGAGTGATCGACAAAGGATTCACCATTCCAGATTTATTAAGGGAAGCTATCTCGCATGATTCTATAATTGCCTTGTTTAGAGAATCTTTGGCCAGAGTAATATGCCAAGATGGATAGAGATCCATGAAGGGCACTTTGGAAACAATGATTAAATTAATAGAACATACATAATTAGATTTATATAAGTTGACAGAAATCCATACTCAGAATCTAATTGAGATAAGAGTGGTGAAAGGAGTAATTGCACGGTAACTGTTCTATGGAAGGTTATAATCAAATCACTTGACTTTCCTGACATTTGGCTAGTCATGATGCCTAGCTAGAGGCGAATCATGACTTGTATAATAATGTATCATAAATATCAATAGGGATTGATAAAATGATTTAAAGGAGTTTAAATCATGTGAGTTTTGAATAGAACTCACAATTACATATTATACTGCCAATATGGATAGGAACCCAATAGGTCACACATCTATAGAGAAAAGGATAGAATGGTAAAATGACAAGGATAATAATATTTGATATTATTATGGGGATAGAGAAGTGAATAAGAGAATAATTAATTAAAGAGTTTAATTAATTATGATCAAGTAAAATTGTTCGCGAAACTTTTTCGAAATATTCTGTAAAATGGACCTAATTGAAATAATGTGTCTGATAATTAATTATTATTGGACTATAAGTTTTATAGGGCTTATATAATAATTAATAGATCCATTGGAGGAATTAAAGAAGCCCAAAGAAATGAAGTTGGCACAGAAACCCTCCAGAGGAAGGGTTACATGCCAACTACAAACAGAAGGCCTTAGAGGTCTAATTCTTGGACCAAAATAAATTAAATATATTTCATAATTGTTATGGAGCCTACATATTTAATTTGGTTGTATTTGGAATTCATTTGGGTAATTAAATCTAAGTATATGCATAAAGGGCCTAGTTTGCGGGTTTTGTGCATAGTCTTTTGTGAAAGGGTATAAATTGGATTTAATTAAGCCCAAATAAATTATTAATAATTCCAGAAGCCCAATTAATATTTTTCCAGCAATTTTAAAGAGCACAATCCTATTATGAAGTTAGATTTTTAACCTAACTATAAAAATCCAAGTGATAGGGTATTAGGGTGAAGTGTGAACAATTAAGAGAAAACATTTTCTCTCTTTTCTCTCAACCCTAGCCGCCATTTCCCTTGCTAGCATCTAGGAAATTTCAGCCAGCCCTTGTTCTCTTCCTTTATTGGTTCATTCAATCCTTCTCTAGTGTGGATTACTCATTGGAGGTGTTCGATTTTGGACACTGTGATTTGCGACAATCCGGTGAGAAGAAAAATCAACTGTTCAACAAAAATCAAAGGTGATTTTTCTTATTCCCATTAATATGTATATTGTAAATTCATGTCAAGATTAGATCTATTGGTTAAAAATTTTAAATTTCGCTTATGTATGGGATGCATGTAACCGATAAATTCCAACAAATAAGGGTCTCTCTAGACTTTGCTCTTCATTTTCTCTGATCAATAGAAGAAACTTGTCATAGTTCACCAAATCTGGAAATTTCATGTCTTCAATAAAGTACGATTCCTCCTTTGGCTCATTAAGAACGAACTCTATCAACTCTTCTAACCTAAATAAATCCTTCAAGCGGACTGAAACTAGTATCTCCACTTGAGAATTGAACTCTTGTTGCTCCTTTGGTGATAAATCCTTCACAAGAGATCCAACACCATCCTCCAAATAACACACAGGACTTGTCTTCAAATATGAATTATTCCTCTTCTTCCTTATCCATTGTTAATGAATGATTTGTTTCCTTCTCTTTACCACCATCACCTTGAAATTTCATTGACACACTCAAAAATTCTAGTTTAGATTCCAACCTTTTAATTCCTTCCTTTTTATCCCTTAATAAATTCTCTTGATGCTTGATTATTTCCTCTTGAGTCCTTAACTTCTCTTCTTGAATTCTAAACTTTTTCTCTTGATTCCTTAATATAGCCTCCCACTCCTCTCTTTCAACATAGAATTTCCTTTCCTTTCTTATAAGTAAGTCACAAATATCTTCAGTTTCAGAGATAATAGCCTCTTGCGTGGCCTTTCATTTTTCTTTTTCAACCCGAAATTGCTTCTCCTTACTTATAAGCAGGTCAAGAAAAACTTAATTTTTTAGAGTTACAAACCTCTTTTAAGTACTACAATTCTTAATTTTCTCTTCTTAATTCTTCCATTAATGCTCTTAAAACCCATGGAGAATCACGTTCTTCAATAAAGGATGGTGATGAGTAAGGATTTTATAACTATGCACGTAATAGCTTTATCTCCTCCCTTTCTCTTATTAAATCATTCATTTGTTGTTTCAAAAGGAACAATTCATAGTTGTGGACATCATCTTGCATCATCTTGAAGAATGTCTTAAATTTTCCTGCAAAATACAATCACCAAATCAAAAATAAAATAAAATAAAATATCAGACTAACTTAATCAAAGATATTAAACAAACAACACTGTTGTTCCCCGACAATGATGCCAAAAACTTGATCGGTGTCTAGCAAATGTACTAGATCAGCTAGTAATATAGGAAAATATAGATTAAGACCTTGAATATTATACCCAAGGGAATATGGATTGCTAAGCCAAATATCTATAAATAAATTAAATTAATCTGAGATGATTTCCCTAGTTTTTTGATTTAAAGACAAAAACTAAACTAAACTTAAACAATAAATAAAGGAAATTAAAACTAAAATTAAACTAACATTAATAAAACATAATGGCTAAAATACTTTTACTGAAGAACTATCCACCTCAGTTTCTCATGTATATGACTTAATTAAAGATTAATGCAATTGATTATGGAAAACCGGTAATAAAGTCATAACGTCTCAGTATATCTTTCTAAGTATTAAATTCCCTTATTCAGAATAACTCAATACTCAGCATATAAATCCAGTTTATGAACTTCTAAATATCTATCAGATCCTTTCTCAATAAATCTTACTTCAATTCATTCTTAATTCATCTCTTCATAACTTTAATTCACCTAACACTAAACACAATTACCATATTTTTTTAGAAAATAACTATGAATTAGATTAAATAAACTAAATCATGAACATGCATATCTTAAGTTACTATTAATTCAATTATTAACCATTTCTCAATAAATCAATAATCAAAATAAAAGCAACTAAAGATAAGGATTTTTCTCAGGAATTAAGAAATAATCAACTGACATTCAATTAAAGAACAAACTAAGTCATTACATAAAGAAATCTGAGGGTTTAAGTTCCCTCAGCAAAAAAAAAGTGAACTAACTCATGCATTATTATTAGATTTAAATAAAAATAAAGTAAAGGAATGATACACATAAACCCTTCAACTGAACTTGAAGTTTTCACCGAATGCTTCACTCTCAGCCTCTAAATTTAAGTGTAAAACTACTTTTACTATGAAAAAAACGTTAAACAAACTCTAAACTATGAAAACTATATAAAAACTGAGCTCTTAAACTAGGTAAAGATGCTCTTCCTCTTCTCTTGGTATCTTCTTCCTTTTATAGTTGAAGAGAATAAAGTTTAATACTACGACAGATTTCTCTTCAAGCAGACTCCCTAATTAATTGAAAATCTTCTTGTTTAAGGATTGTAAAATCCTTACGTGCATTGGAAAAGCTTCGCAATTGGTGGAACAAGTTTTTCAATCGGTGGAGAAGCCTTCCTCTTCTTCTTAAGGGCACTCCACGGAGTGTTAAGCTTCTGTTCTTCACGTGAAAATCTTTCTCTTTTGTAAAAATTTCCTAAAGGCCAAACTTTCATTAAAGTCCTTCAAACTTTCTTTTTCTCTTTCAATTAAGTCCTAAAAATACCAAAAATGCTTAATTAAACAATTAAAATATCAATTGAAGAAATTAACCAATAAAGCAACTAAATTAACATAAACTATCCTAAAATATATTAAAAACACATTAAAAACATAGTTAAATTCACTTATCACATCTCTCTTGGATTTTAAACATTTTCGGTTCAGAAACATCATTTTGATTATGCATTGCACAATCTAGAGTGTCAACAATGTGGCAGTACACCATTCTTTTAATTTGATTTTGAACTTTATGAAACATCTTGTGACTGAAGGCTTGCTAGAGTTGCTTCTCTCATTGAAAATGAAATTGACACTTGGTGACTTTATTCTTTGATTTAATACTGCTAAACACTCCTTATCTATCTTATCCCGGATGGCAAGCTCATACTCCTCAACAAATTGTTTAAGTGTGCTCATAGGTTGAATGAACCCATCGAAGTATGCATGCATACTCTCACTTCATTGGGTAGATAACATACATAAAAAACCACCAATGTGAGGTATAAAACTTGCATACAACAACAGAATTAAAAATAAATTAATAAATTAACAAATGTCATGTATTTAGAAATTACATACCTGCCCAAAATAAATCCTTGAGATACATAGGAATCCAAAGCTCACTTTTATTATACAACCTCATCGACCATTGGTTACCTTCGAGGTTGTATTTTGTTAAGAAAGCTTGCCAATTTTTCTCAAAAAACTCTGTTGTTAAGCTATCATAAACTAGACCCTTGAAATCATTCTGAGCATTATTGAATTCTGCAATGTATTTAAACTTCTCAGGCATTTTGGCAAGGATATGCCATATACAAAATCTATGTCTGGTATTAGGCATAACTTTCCTAATTTCCTTTCTAATTCCTTCACATTAATCCGTCAATATGCATCTGGGATGAATATCACCCATTGCTGATAGCCAAGTCTTAAACAATCATTTGAATATGTCTGCATATTTACGGGTAACCAAAGCACAACCCGATAAAATTGATTGACCATGGTGGTTGACATTGACTATAGTTTCAAAATGAAGCATGTACCTATTGATCAAGCATGTTGTGTCAAAGCTAATTACATCATGAAAATCCATGTATGCTACTTTACATCTAGGATGCACCTACAAGACATTAGCCAGCCTGAATTCTTCATCCAAGTCAATTGAGTAGAAAAATTTTGGATCATTGACTTGCATCGTTGCAAAGAGTTTTTCTATAGAATCTGCATCACCCTCACCCTGCAGTAATGTCCTTATATGATCAATGTAGTTACAACAATCCTTTGTTAAGCAACTAATCTTATTCGGGCCGCTAGCTTCATATTGAACCAGCCTAATACTCTTTGATAGCCTGATTTCAGCAAAATCTTACATCTCAAGCCTCCTTCTGATATTATTCTTGACAGCCCTATGGGCACTCATCAACCTTGACATGTCCAAAAATAATTCGTGATTGTGTGTTGAAACGACCGATAAAACCTCTTACATTCCATTATCTTTTAAAATAGCATTCATTTTTGCAGAAAAATTAAGCTTTTTAGACGTGCCCCAAGCTTGAGATTTTCTTCCCTCGTCACAACTAAGGGTTACATATTTGTAATACTCTCCATTACACTTCGCCGATGATTTTTTTAAAACGCTAAAACCTTTCAGCCTCGAAAACTCTTTGTAAAATTTAAATAAATTATCTACAATTACAGAAAACATTCTCATACTAGGACCTACCTCAACAGAGTACTCAAAATGATTCTCACTTTTAATGTCGCTGTCCGTTGACCAAATTTTCCTATCTAAATCACTATCATCGATTAACAAACTATCATCTTCATCAATTCCAAATAACTCACCAAACAAATTATGATTTTATTCGGATGATGTTGCAGGATGCTCAGCCATGGAGATGATCAGTGGATTCCAAATTTTTGTTCAAGGAGGAGAATAATGATTTACGTTAGTATTGGAGGGAAAAATCATAAATTACAATTTGATGTGCATGTGCATTTGCATATTTATCAATGGCACCCAATGTATAAGTAACTTTATCCATCATATGTTCTTCATACTAGCGGCGTTAGCAGGACTCTAGGGCAGTAACACCTAAAAAGTTTTTGATTATGCAAAAAGTAAGTTAAAAATCCAAAGAAAATAAGCCATCCCTCTAAACTCAATTGCACGGCAAAATAATGTGTGTTGTTTCTGTTCAAACTAAATTTAATTAATTCAATTTAAGCTAATTGATTATTATACACTAACTATATTGAATACACTATATTCACTTTGTTCAAAGTTTATTTTTTTTATAATATTTTGTATTATTTTTTCCTATTTTCACAATCCCGAAAGTTATCCGGATAAGCATAAAAAGTGAAACAAACCAAAAGCAACCACATCATTTTGTATATTTGTTCAAAACACACCTTTTTTAATGATGTCATTTTAGGCTTTCATAATTTTTAAATTTCGATTTTATGGTAAACCAAACCAAATTGCCCTAAAATTTTTGTTAGGTTTGCATTCTGTTATCTTGGAATTTTGGTTCGGTTGTCTAAAATTCTAAAACTTTGGTTTATTGGTTATGTTTTTCACCGATGCAAGATATAGTGAAAGCTGAATTTAATCAATTCAATTTCTTCCATTTTCTGATAACGGTATACATTTTATTTAGTATTCAAAAAATGACTTCTATCGATATTAAGAATTTTGGTTTCTAACAGATTGAAAGAAAAAAGTGTTTTAGAGCTAAATTTTATTTTACAATATTAAGAATGGTTAATTTATTATTTTAATAAAAATATATTAGGTCTATTCAAAACAATTGTGTTCTATTCTTTTTACAATTTGTAAATTTTTCCTTTATATCACAACAAGTATATATTAATTGTTATTCACCATTTTCTTCTTTTTTTTTCATCACATTGCATGTTGATGTTTCCTCTTCCTTAACTTGGTGTACAAAATGCAAAACTACATTTGAATTTTAAATTTTCAATTAAATTTTATTTTTTTTCAAATACAGAATTTAATTCCATTCCTTAGGTTCCAAATTTCAAGTGTTTGGTTATAGATTCAGAGAAATGTTGAAGACTGTGAAGTTCAAATTTCTTTTTTGGTAGCATATTGTAAAAAAGTTTGTTATTCGTGACTCTAAGTAGCATTTTTTAGTTTTAATTATTATTTCTAAGTATTTTTTAAGTATTATATAATTTAATTATTTATGTGATATTATATTTTTTAAATTAATAGATTTAGAGAATTTTTATTTATATAAATCAAATTTTATATCTAATAATAATAATAATAATAATAATAATAATAATAATAATAATAATAATAATAATAATAATAATAATAATAATAATAATAATAATAAGAAGAAGAAGAAGAAGAAGAAGAAGAAGAAGAAGAAGAATATTTTTAGCATGGAATGGTTAGAGTTTGGGCAAAGTGAATAGAGTATATTTGGTTTGAATAAAAATAAAAAGTAAATGCAGTATATTCATTATTCGGGTTAGGCAAATCTGAATATAAGATATTTATTTTTAATTAAACAGAGTAAATATATACACTTTGAAGAAATTGAATGTAGAGTATTTATTCTGGACAAAATTGAATAGAGGGTATTTACTATTGGTTTGAGTAAAATGTATTCACTTTGAAGAAACTGAATGCAAAGTATTTATTTTGCTTTTATTATAAAAAGAGAGAGAATAGAAAACAAGATTTGGTTAATTAGAAAATAATTGATCATAACAAGACAACTCAATCAAATGTTTCAAGATTTATTTTTCTTTCAAGATCAAACAAGAAAATGATTCGTTTTTATATTTTTTTGAATTTAAATATTCTAAATATTTATTCCAATTTTTTAAAAAAAATTATTAGAATAATACATCAATTATTTATGAGTTTATTGACTTTAATATCTTTTTAGGTGTAATAAAAATAATAAAAGGTTTATTAATTAATAAGTGTATACAATGTACTATATATTAATTAATAAGAATGTTTATTAATTATTAAGTGTATACAATACATAATAATGTATACAGTAATTAATGTCTTGTATACAATAAATAAGTGTATACAAGATATAAGTGTATACAATATACAATTTATTAATTAATAAATGTATACAGTGTACTTTTGTCCAAATTGAATAAACTGTATACAGTATAATATTTATTTTTTTCAAATTTAATAAATTGTATTCATTCTCAATTTGACATTCAATTCTAATATTATTTTAGAAATTCTTGTTTATTACGTAATTTAAATATTGAATTAGTTTATTTGCTTATTTTCTTATTAGATGTGACAATTTGTATATGAAATAATAAGTAAATTTATAGTTTCAATGGATTTTAATGATTTGATGATCTCTTTATGAGTTAAATGTGGCTTAAAATAAAGATGGCTTAAAATGGCTTCAAATACTTACTTTTATAAAGGTTACTTTTATCCTAAAAAAAATCAAAAGAAATAAACATTTACATTATTACCTCTATTTCAATCACTCAATTTGAGTAATTTAGCCCGATTAATTGTCTTATTAGACAAAATAGAAAATTTTGATTGTATACCCTCTTTTGTACTTGAACACGGTATTGTTGTCATCGCTAGATGTCTTCGGACAAGAAGAGAATCAAGCCCTAGTGTCTACACTGACAAAATAGAAACACATGTTATGTTATGTTAAAATGATTATAGGGCCTACCACAATGTAAAAAATTGAAGAACAATCCAATTCATCACATTTTGCATGTCTAAAATAATTATATATTTCACAAATTTGGAAGTTAATTTTTTCTAAATAATTACAAGCAAATTAAAAATTTCACTTTTTATTTCATTACTTTTTTCAAAATACATTAGCTATATATTTAAATAAAAGTAGCGAGTTAAAAAAAAAAGTCCCAATTTAATTTTTAAAATAAATTTGTTATTAATTTTTAATTTAATTAACTACTACATAGAAATTTAACAAATGATTTTTTTAAATAGAAAATTCAATTTTCCGTTAGAACAAAAAATAAAAATTAATGGAATCTCTCCATTGAAAGAGCATCAAAACTGTTACTGTCAAGATAGTAAGAATTTAAACATTGAGTATTGAATTGAAATACTGGTGAAACGTTAGGGGTATTTTTGTAATTAATCCTAAATCTTCAATTATTTTTTCGTAATTGATAGATTAAATTAGACTTAAGAATCACATGTATACCTTATTAACAATCTAATCACAAGCATTCAAAGAAAAAAAAATTCTAATCACAAAAATTTAAAAACAATCTTTCACTTATATTTTAATTCAATACGCAAAGTTATAATTCTTACTAAATGAACACTGAATTAAGGGATTCTGTTAACATTTTTATTAAAAATAACATAAAGTTGATTTTTTTAATAAAAAATTAGTTTTTTATATTTTATATAGTAATTAATATTATTTAAAATTAATAATAAATTATTATTGTTATAATTAGTCAATGTAATATATTTACAGTGAATATTTTGCAAACTTATGTGGCTTTAATCAGCTTATCATATATGCTTTTGTCTATTTATTTAGAGTTTCATTATTTTTTGTGATAAATTTGAGCCAATTATATAATATTGATAAGAAAATATATACTACTTTCAATACTTAAAGTGCAATTTTGGCTCAAAATATATTCGTAGCAAATGTACACAATTTGGCCATATTTTAAAAGCAAATTTGACTATTTAAAAAAAAAAAAAAAGTTGTCCCAATGGTTGCTGATCCAACATCTTTTATTATTATTATTATTATTATTATTATTATTATTATTATTATTATTATTATTATTATTATTATTATTATTATTATTATTATTATTATTATTATTATTATTATTAGCACTACATTAATACATTCTTTAACATTTCTCTTTTTCTCCGCTTTATTTAATCTTTAACATTTCTCTTTTCATTTCATTTTTTTCGCTTTATTTATTTTCATTAAATATAAAAGGGGTATTTTATTCTTTTTCATAAATACTATGGTAATTTTTATTTTTTAATTTTATAAAAAAATTTTGTTTTAAAAAGAGTAAATTACCCTTTGTTATGTTTAATAAGATAAATTAACAATGGAGAAAAATATGTAAATAAAAGTTAATGAAAGTATAAATGTAATATTAATACTAATAAAAAAGATAAAGTTGGAATAAAAATCATAAATTTGTCTTAATTTCATAAAGTGATATCTTAAATGTGCTGAATATTCTTTTTAAATACAACTAACATAAAATTGAGGCAGCAATAACTAACAATACTTCAATAGTAAATTTAACTCAAACATATTTAAATAATAAATATATATTATTTTTAATAATTTAAAAGCAAATTTAATATTTATTTTTCTTTTTAATCCGTAGCGATGCACCAACGCGGTCCAATTTATGCTTTATTTGAATACAACCATATTAGTATTGGCTATATAAACTCAGAAATTTCGACATTTTAGCAATTTGTAAGCTACAAATCAAATCCCAAAATGCAAAACAACTCTTTCTTTATTCTGTTCATTTATGTTCTCACTCTTTCTACAGCTCTACTGATCTCCTCTGAGTTCACTCAATCACCTTCTATTGCTTGCAAATCAACCCTTTATCCTAACCTCTGTCGTTCAATCTTATCAACCTTTCAATTTTCCCCTTTACGGTCATGAAAAATTCTCAGTGAAACAATGCCTTAAACAAGCAAATTCATTATCCAAAGCTATCAATTACTACTTGACTCACCACAAACAACGTGCCAAATTAAGCAACGAGGAGATAAGAGCCTTAAAGGATTGCCATGAGCTTACTCAACTGAATGCGGACTACTTGGATATCACATCCACTCGGTTGAAATCCGCCGAGTCATTGAATGATGAGTTGGTGGAGCGAGTTCGCAGTCTACTGAGTGAGATAGTGACGAATCAGCAGACTTGTTTTGATGGATTGGTGGAGTCCAAGAGTGAGATTGTAGCTGAACTCAGTATTCCTCTATCCAATGTTACTGAGTTGTACAGTGTATCTCTTGCCTTCTTAACGCATGCACTCCTTACAAATCTCAAGAAAAGCAAAAAACATAAAATAGCTTCTCATGGTTTCACCAAGAACGTTGTTCGGGAATATTCATTCAAAGAATATTAAAAGCTAAGTGGGTGATTTCTTACCTCGATCGGTGCAAGTAATCTTTTTAGGATATGGGTATGTTTTATGAAAGTCTTAATTATATCCAACAAAAAATATAAAAACGTATAGACATTATCATGCATACTTCCAAGAAAACTATGTATTTAGATAATTAAAAGGGTTAAAAATGTAAATTTAGTTTTAATATTTGATACAAATACAATATTATTATGAATTCTTTGATTACCATAAAATTTTAAAATTAAAAAAATTTGCTCCATTCATTTCGTTTTATAATACATCACGTGTCTGTTTGTTTGAGTATTACGTATAGAAAAATATTGAAATAAATGTAAATTTTTTAAATTCAAAACATGAATTGTAATATTGCACCAATTTAAACTATTATGGCAAAATTATACTTTTATCAAATACTAAGGGCAAATTTATATTTTTGACCTAAAAAAAAAAAAAGAGCACACTTATAAGACTCTAAACTTTTTGAATTTTTGTAATCAAGTCCCTAAATATTTATTTGCATTATTGAGTCATTTGAACTTTTATTATTTTTAGCACATTAAACCTTTCATTAATAGAAAACGTAAAATTAAATTATATGCCTTATTTGATACACTTTTAATATCTTCATTTTCACCTCAATTTGATGTGTTTGTGTGTATTTTTTGTCAATTTGAAGTTGATCACTATTGTCTGTTAGTAAATTTGACGACATATTAAATTAAAATTGAAGTGCATGTTATGTATCAAATTAATGATTTAATATTACAAAGTAAAAGCAAAAATTTAAAAAGTTTAAAGGTTTATAAGTATAAATAAATAAATAAATAAATAAATAAAAATGTTAGGATTTCATGTTGGTTATAGATGGAAGAGAGTGAAGATGAATAAATTTCTTGGTTTGGCAGGGAAAGTAATAGGAGGTGAACAGAAACACGTCAGCCGCATGGAAAATGCTTAGATATAGGTTAGATCTGCGCCTCTGTAATTAGATATAACTTATGTCTCTGTTAGTATTAATAATTAAAGAAGCACTGCCGCCCACTTCTCATCACGTGCACTTCTCGGTTGACTTTTTAACCAACCCTCTGTTTAATACAACATTCAGCTGTCACTCAAAATAAATCTCCACTCCATTTTTCAAAGGCATTGTTTGAATGAGATTTTTCTTTATACGGCATGATATTAAGAATAAATTATTTAATAATTTTTTATTAAAAATAAAAAAACTAAAAAAATAAAAAATCATTTTCATATAAAATGAAAAATTATATTAGAATATAAAAATTAACAGACTCATATGGTGGTCTGAAGGTAAAAAATACAGTACATTCAAAAAACGCTAGCCAAGATACGAACTTGAAAGAGTTAGCATACCCTAGTGTAAAACTAATGTCAATAAGATGCACCAAAGCATATAATAGCAGCATTTGGGAAATACTTGATTGACAAGCAAAACTACATTGTGTTTCCAGCTCATATCATTTGATAGATCCATTTAAAAATAATAATAATAAAAATAAAAACTACACCATGCAAAAGATGATAGATACCGACCGTATCCTAATATAATCACTTAAAACGCTTTTATCTTTACTAATTAAAAAAAAAGCATGAATTTTATATTTTAGTGAGTTTTTTTTACGAATAAAAGATTCAATGAAGGATTTGGGCAGAAACTCTGGTGACAAACACGAAATTCTAGTGGGGTGGTGATAAGAAATAAAAAATCAGATCAATCAATCAACCAATAGAAAAGTAAAAATAGATGAGAGAAGAAATGGATGAAGGAAGCAATTTCATTGATATTAATCTGGAAATTACAAAGACAGTTCCCAGGAAGAAAATTTTCCCTCTCCAAAAGGAGTCCTGCAAATAGCAGCTACACAAGAATTCCTTGATACCCTTACTCCCCCCTTTCTTCCCAACTAAATACAGAATAAAAAGGAAAAATAAAAGAAGAAACCGTTTTCTGCCCTTAGTTACATTATCCTTTTCTCTCTCCTGTCCTTAACCGAATTATTCTAAGTGGGCCCTTGCTGCATTTCTGCTTCTTAGCTTCCAGCTACACTTGGCCCTTTTTCCTTGTGAGCATATACTTGCAGCTTCTTAGGCCTAGAGAAGTCCAACCCTGTTTGATTAGCAGCTTCTTCATCGATGCCACCCTCTTGAAAAATAGTCTTGTCCTTAAGACTAAGCTGGGGATATTCACCTCGCATGATAAATTCATCCTCCCAAGTTGCATCATCAACACTCTTTGTCTGCCACTGCACCAACCATTGAGTCACATTTTCACCTTCGCTTTGGGTCACCCTAGTGGCCAGCACCCTCTCTGGTATCATGCCATCCACTTGCTCTAGTTCCAGCTCAGGTGGCAGGTTAGTGGAGCTAGACCATGTGCCAACTGCCTTCTTAAAAAGGGACACATGAAAGACAAGATCAACTTTAAAAGAATCCGGCAAGGTCAAATGGTAGGCCACTGCCCCTACTTTGGTTGCCACTTGGTACGACCCAAAGTAAGGGGCTAGCAGCTTTGGATATATACGGCGTGTGATGGACTGCGGCGGTGGGGTCGAAGCCTCAAGTATACCCAGTCTCCTACCTCAAAATTGACCTCTCTTCGGTATTGATCTGCGCTGTGCTTCATTTATTGCTATGAATGTAGGAGATGTTCCCTAAGCTGTTTCAAGGCTTCGTCTTGATCCCATAGTCCCTTAGTTACTGCCTCCACTTGCACCTCCCCCAATGCATAATGTAGGATGGTAGGGAGTCGTCTTTCATAAACTACCTCGAAATGTGTAGTGTCAGTGCTCTTATGGAAGGTAGTATTAAACCAATACTCCACCCATGGTAGCCACTGAACCTAGTAGTGCGGTTGATCAGCAGCAACACATCTAAGGTATGATTCAAGGCATCGATTGACTACTTCGGTCTGGCCATCTGTCTTGGGATGGTAGGAAAATTTAAACTTGAGTTGACTTTCCTGTAGTTTGAATAATTCTTGCCAAAATCGACTTAGGAAGACCAGATCTCTATCACTGATGATGGACTTCGGGTACCCATGTAATCGTGTTACTTCTTTAACAAATAATTCAGCAACCGTGTGGGCAATATAGGGATGCTTCAAGGCCACGAAGTGGTTGTACTTCGATAATCTGTCCACCAATATCATTACTGCATCATACCCTTTTAACTTTGGCATGTCGATTAAGAAATCCATAGAGATTTCCTCCCATACTGCTCGGGGCACAGGAAGGGGTTGTAAAAGGCCTGCGATTGAAAGAGTGGAGGCTTTGTACCTCTGGCAAGTGGAGCAACTCTTGACATAGTCCTTAACATGTTGGACCATCCCCTTCCAGTAGAAAGTTTATGCTAGTCTTGGTAAGTCATGTAATACCTTGAGTGTCCCCCTACCATTGAGTTATGAAATTCTTCCAACAAAGCTGGGATCCATTTAGATGAAGAAGGAATAACCAACTTTTCCTTGCGGTATAAAATTTCCTGCTTCAGTTCATAATAGGGCTTAAAGGTGGGATCTAATTGCAGGGCTTGTCTGACAACTTCCAATTGAGGGTCTTGGGCTGCTTCTTCTATTAACTTGCTACCCTCATCCCACGTAGGAGATGAGATAAGAGGAGCAAGTTCAACGTCATCTTGCTACATGGATAAAGCATCAGCAGCTGAGTTAAGCCTCCCTGATTTGTACTGAAAATCATAGACGTAGCCCATCTGCTTAGCAAGCCAATTTTGTTGGTCAGTTGTAGTAATTCGTTGCTATAACAAGTGTCAAAGGCTCTTTTGGTTGGTGTACACAGTGAATTTTTTCCCAAGTAAGTAAGATCTCCAATGCTAGATAGCAAGTGCAAGCGCCATCAACTCCTTTTCATAGGCCGATTTCATCAAGGTGCGTTCTGCTAGAGCCTTGCTGAAATAAGCAATTGGCCTGCCTTATTGCATCAATACAGCCCCTATGCCGATCCCAGATGCGTCACACTCAATGGTGAAAGGCTTACTGAAATCAGGCAAGGTAAGAAGGGGTGTGGCAGTGAGCTTTGCCTTCAGTTCCTCGAAAGCCGCTTGTGCCCTATCATTCCAACTGAACCTATTTTTCTTTGTTAATTTTGTCAACGGTTTAGCTATCTTGCCGTAATCATTGACAAATTTTCAGTAATATCCAGTCAATCCTAAAACCCACGAACTCCTTTGACGTTCTTTGGAGTTGGCCACTTCTGTACTACTGAGATCTTTGCAGGATCTGCAGCAACCCCTTGTTGTGATATGCAATGACCTAAGTAATCAATGGTGGACTGCCCAAATGAGCACTTGCTGGGGTTAACCTTAAGGTGGTTGTCCTGTAATACTTGTAGGACAATAGTCAAATATTCCAAATGCTCCACCCAACTCCTGCTGTAGACCAAGATATCGTCAAAAAATACCAGCACCATACGACGCAGCCATGGTCTAAAGATGTCATTCATGACATTCAGAAAGGTGGATGGTACGTTTGTTAGGCCGAAAGGCATCACCAAGAACTCGTAATGGCAGTCGTGAGTCCTAAAGGAAGTCTTATGTTTATCTCCTTCCCTCATTCAAATCTGGTAAAACCCTATCTTTAAGTCTAACTTCGAGAAGTACATAACCCCATTCAACTCATCCACGAGCTCCTCGACTACTGGAATCGAATATTTATCAGACATCGTCGCCTTATTCAAGGCTCTATAATCGATACACAACCACCAGGTCCTATCTTTTTTCCCAACCAATATAGCTGGGCTGGAAAAAACACTCCAGCTTGGGCTGATAATTCCTTGCTGCAACATCGCCCCTACTTGTCTCTCTATCTCTTCCTTCTATAGGTAAGGATACCGGTAAGGTCGGATGCTTACATCCTCTTATCCCGGGATCAAATGAATAGCGTGGTCATGTAAATGCCTAGGAGGTAACCCTATCAACGGGCCAAACACCTCTGAAAATAAGCTCTAAGGCAGTCAACATCTAACCTCTAGGCTGGAGTAAGACTTCGTTCTATGGTCGATGGAGGATTAACAGGCTTGGGATCCCTGCATAGGTGTTTCAAACTACCCCCGCCTAACCACATTTGCAAGGCATCCAGCTCAGCTGAGGTACCTCCCAGACCAATTAACTCTATTGGTCTGCCCCTGTAATCAAATTGCATCCACCGCTGGTCCCAGTTGTGAGTGACGTTGCCCAAAGTTCGCAACCACTCAACTCCCAGAACAGCATCCAACGGCCCCAAATCAAATAAGAGAGTATCTACAATGATGTGAATGGGTCCCAAGTGCAAACAAATTTGGTGACATTTCTCATGGACCAGTACACAATGACCATTCCCTAACTTAATACTCTTAAAATGAATAGGAGTAATAGGAAGGTTCAATGATCTTACCAATTTTTGCGAGATAAAGTTGTGCGTTACTCCAGAGTCAACAAAGAGGATGATTAGAATCCCTTGCACGACTCCTTGTAGCTTCATTGTTTTGGGCACTTGGGCGTTGTTCATATATCCAAAGGAAACTTCAATGGCAGTGCATTCCCTATCTTCCCCATCTTCTTCTTTCGATCTCGTGTCAACGTCACCTCTTCTATTGGCTCCCCAATATCCAAATAAAACTCGTTCTTCGAGATGGAGATTTGGAGTTCCCCGACGTTGCAGCGGTGTTGAGGGCTGTATGGCTTCGCACATCTAAAGCAAAGGCCCAATCATCGACGCTCATTTATGTCCTTCATCGACAGATGGCGAGTTCCCCTATTTTTGGCCAGTTGCTGTGATCTGGTGGGAGGAAAAGCTCTAGTGTTTGGAATCATACTGCCATACTTTGGAGGGCTTTTGTCTTGGGCTTCTGGGCCTGAGCCCACATTTCAAGTTCGTGGATCAGAGAGACCTGTACCTTTTGGATTCAATGAATGGCCTATTAAGGGTGGGTGATAGACTCCACCACTCCTCTCCCTAGCCATCGTTATGCTGGTTGGAGGGGTAAAGGCGAGCTCAGCATCTCTGGCAAGGACCATGGCATCTTCACATGTTTAAGGTTTTAAATACCTGACCCATCTTCCTACCTCCTATTTCAAACCTCCCGTGAAGTAACCCAGGAATTGAGCCTTAGAAGTCTTCAGGATGTACCCAATAATAGCCTTGAATTCCTCGATGTACTCTGCAATAGAGCCTATTTGGAACAGGGCGCGTAACTCTTCATAAGTATTTTGGGTTCTGCGGTTGCCAAACCTACCAACCAAGCGGAGTGTACAATGGTCCCAGGTCATGTGGGGATGGTCTCGCAGTGCTTAAGAGAACCAAGTGATTACCGGCCCATTCATGCACATCTGAGCTATAGGAATTTTTATTTCGTTTAGAGTCTGGTAGACATTGAAGTATAACTCCAATTTGGCGAGCCAGCTTCGAGGCTCTAATCCTGAAAACTCCGGGACCTTAACCTTAGGTAGGGACATTGTTCCCATGCCAAAATGGTTGTTTCGGACAAAGGAATCCAGCTAGGGAACATTGGGTTGGCCAAATCGATTTTGGGATCGTATAAAAACTATGTAGGTGTTTCGGTGCTCTCTTCAACCTCCTCAGTATGTGTTTCTTCGTTTTCTAGTCTAAGGGGCTGTTTATCGGATTTTGCTTGAGATTAAGTATGCATGTGTGCATACTGTTCTTCGACAAGCCTTTGAAGCGCAGCTATGGATTGCTGCAGTACACCCACTAATTACTTCACCTCACCAATGGATTGTTGCATTCCCTCCAGAGTTGCCTCATGACCATCAACATGCTCTTGTAAATCATGTTTAGCTTGTAAAAGGGTTTTAGGTGGCTCATTCATGTTTTTCTAAATCGAAGAACTATTAATGTTTGGTTTTCCACAGACGGCGCCAATGATAAGAAACAAAAAATCAAATCAATCAATCAACCAATAGAACAATAAAAATAAATAAGAGAAGAAATGGATGAAGGGAGCAATTTCATTGATATTAATCTGAAAATTACAAAGATAGTTCCCAGGAAGAAAAATTTCCCTCTCCAAAAGGAGCCCTGCAAATAGCAGCTACACAAGAATTCCCTGATACCCTTACTCTCCCCTTCCTTCCCAACTAAATACAGAAAAAAAAAAGGAAAAACAAAAGAAGAAATTGTTTCCTGTCCTTAGTTACATTGTCATTTTCTCTCTCCTGCCCTTAACCAAATTATTCTAAGTGGGCCCTTGCTGCATTTCTGCTTCTTAGCTTCCAGCTGCACTTGGCCCTTTTTCCTTGCGAGTATACATTTGTAGCTTCTTAGGCCCAGAGGAGTCCAGCCCTGTTTGATTAGCAGCTTCTTCATCGGGTGGGAGTTGGCATCTTCATAATGGATCATGCTCAATACGGATGGATCCTTTTATAGGGTTGTGCGAAAGGCTTCTTATGGAGGTATTTTTTGTGATTTCATGGGTAGATGGCTTGGGGATTTTTTCGCCTATATGAATGATGACAACTCTTTTTCTGCTGAAAGTTGGGGAGTTTTGGTGGGTCTTTAGGAAGCTTAGAAATGGTGTTTGGAAGAAAGTGGTGCTTCAAATCGACAACAAAGTGTAGTAAAAGCCATTACGAGTAACTTGGCCATTCAACCTTCTCACAGTGCTGTTGTTCTTCGTATTTGTGAGCTTTTTTATCGCAATTAACAGGTGGTGGTGAAACATGTTTACAGAGAAGCAAATGCAGCTGCAAATTATCTTGCTAATTGGACATTTAACCAAGAGCTTCAGTTTGTGTGGCACACTTCTCATCCGTCGGATTTAAATAGCATCCTTGCTATGGATGCAATGGGAACTATAGTTCCTAGATTAGTTTTGATGTAATTTTGCCTTGTTTCTTTTCCTCTTCTGAAAAAAAAAAGATTAAATTTATTTTTGAAATATAAAAAATGATACATATTTGTTTCTCAAATATATTTTGATTGAAGATAATACACATTACATAATTAACTCAAATTTGCTATTAGAAATAAGGAGATTTCAGATAAATTAGCAGTGAAAATACAAATGAAAAATTAATTGAAGTCACATAAACTAAATTTGTAGTATAAATTGATACTTTATTTTAACTCCCGAGAAAAAAGTTAAAATTTCTTACCATATAAGATAATTTTTGTTTACTTGCTTGAAATTTCTTACAATGAGTCAAAATTCGGTTATTTTGACAAGTTTATTATCAAAAATTTTAACATTTTTTTCAAGATATAAAATGTAGTGTCAATTTACAGCGCGCATAAGTTTATGTTACCTAAATGAACTTGACACGTGTATTTCCATTTACTTACTCGAAATTTTGTTATTTGCAATAATAAATTTGAGACAATTTCGTAACAATAAGAGTAATTGCGTAACATTTTCAATATTATAAAAGCAAATTTGGCTCAAAACATATTTAAAAGGCAAATGTATACTATTTCCAATACTTTATATGTAAATTTTACTATTTTTCCATTGTTTTAATGTTATGAATTTTAAAGGTTAATTACATTATTTTTACTATATCCTAATTATTAAAAAGTGATAAAAAAAAAAAGAACTTTTGTAACAAAAAAAAATACATAATTGAACAATTAAATTTTTACATAAAAAAACCATATTGGCCAGAAAATACTTCAAACTTTATTGAAAATCTAAAATGGCATGCACCAAAACTTCAAACCTTTTAGAAATTGACACGTGACAGTTCATTTTAACATATATTAATGTAAATTCTTCTTAAATGGACAATAAATATACTATTTAATCGTGGAAAAGAAATTTAAGGACAAAAAATTGAAAGTGATTTCTTATCATATGAGTTGCATTATATGGATTTTTGTTAGTGTGGACCGTCACATTTTAAAAAGTCTGGAACTTAGATGGCATATTCCATGTTGGATTTTCGAGAAGGGTTGAGGTGGTTTCTAAAGATTATAGAATTTAAGAGTATTTTCTTGTTACAATATTTTTTTTTTTGAGCACTTTCTTGTAAATTTGAGCATAAGTCTAATAACCTTCTATTCAAATTGCAATTAACCCAAAATTCAATGGAATTTCCATTGATTTGTAATCAATATTTTGATTGAACTAAATGAATGATAGGCTTTACATAAAAGCTCAGGAGGACGTATTCTTACGGATTTAGAGGGGCATGCATGGGATACTCATAAACGACAGAGTCATAGTGAGTCCTATTGGTGCAGACAACTTCACCTCTGTTGGAGATGCTGTTGCTCCCAATACTTCAAACCCTGAAAATGATTATTTTGTGATCTATGCAAGAGAAGGATATTACGAGGAATATGTAATTGTCCCCAAATACAAGAAGAATATATTGCTTATAGGAGATTGAATTAATCGAACCATCATTGTACAGGAAACCATAGTGTTCTTGATGGCTGGACGACCTTTAATTCTTCCACTTTTGGAAAGTTACCTCATCAATTTCTTTTTTTATTAAAGCTTATTTAATTATTTAGGTCAGTAGCGATCATATAATATCCACTAGGAGTTAAAAAGGGATAATTTTGTTGCTCATACACTAATAACAACTTGTTCACCCAAAAAAAAATTAATTTTTAAAATATTACAATTAAAGTTATTTTAATTGAAAAATTATGAATACAGCATTAGAGCGTTAATATGACTGTTTGAAATATTTTAAAAATCATATGTGAAACCTTTTAAAACGTATGAATATTTTAAATTGAAGTAGCTTATCAAACCAACACTCAGAGCTAGAAATTAACTTGTAATTCCAATTTCAGTTGGGTTACTCAAAAAAGAAGATGCATATCCAAATCAAATGCAATTCACTATTTTTTTTAGTATATTTAGTATATCAACCTACAATTTTTTATTTTTTTTTTCTGATGCAGCTGTTTCTGGCCAGCGATTTGTGGCAGTAGATGTTACATGTCCGGAGAAGCACCAAGCAGTGGCACTAAGGAACAATGCAGATCTCTCCACATTTTATAGATGCAGTTTCGAAGGCTATCAAGACACTCTTTATGTACATTCCGATTTCATATTTGGAAACGCTGCTGCTGTTTTTCAGAGCTGCAATATATACGCCTTGAATTATTTGGGTAGGCCTTGGAAACAATACTCGAGAACTGTATTAATGCAATCGTATATCGGTGATCTAATTGATCCAGCGGGATGGCTAGAATGGAATGGAACTGTTGGATTAGACGCACTATATTATGGGGAGTTTGAGAATTATGGACCTGGTGCTAATACTAGTCCTCCAGTACAATGCTGTCCGTAATTTCACGATGGGGGACACTTCGTTGCGCGACACTGACATTCCCTTCTCCCCAGGATTACTAATTAATCAGTTGATTCTGATAGCCGAAAAATTTTTAATTTAATTTTTTTAATAACATTTAAAGTTGTAATTAGATATTATAAAATAATTTACAACTAAAATTTTATTATTTAAAAAAAACTAGTTGATTTATTATTCTCGTCTTAAAACGAAAAGCCTTTACATTTCCTTGATTTCTTATTTTTAAACTTACAAATTTATATTAAATTGTTGTTTTAACTGTTACCACCAAATTTAGCGAACAATTACTTTAGCTTGATGCTCAAAGAACAATAAAGAGATTTGTGTGCTGGCACGGTACCTTGAAATCATGTATAACAATTATTTTTTATTAGGGATGGATATTAATTGATTAATGGGTATGCAATATATTTTTTAAGTAAAATCCATAAAAAAAATAAGTATTCATAAAATTAGAATGTAAATTATAAAAGTTTTAAATACAAAATACATATAACAATACAAGTAATTAAAATTTAATATCAATAAATAAAAAAATAATTCAACACTAATTTATTACTAATTAATATTGATAATTGGATGGTTTTTAATGATATATATGTGTGTGTGTTTGTTTCAATTAAAATGTGAAATTTATCCCTATGTAAGGTGCACTCACACACACGTGCTTTGTTGGGCTTTTTCTGACCCATGAGAAGAGAACCCAATGATTTGGCTCTTGTCTTAAGTCTACAAGAAGTATAAATAAGAGACCTTAATTATTCTAAAACAGTAGTGTATGTAAGAAGTTAAAAGATAGTTGAAGAGACACCACACAAATAGAAGAAAAGAGTGCAGTTTTCCTTCTCAAACCAATTTGTCATTTTTCGGATATTGAACCATTGGATCGAGTTGATTTTTGGATGACAGCTTCTTAACACCCTGCTCTTCATTCTCAATGATGGAGATCACTTTCATAGCTGGGATAGATTGCCTATTTCTGGTTATTAGTTCTCATATTTTGTCTTTGATTTATTTCCATAGATCTTGATGTTTTGTTCCAAGATTAGGATGATGATTATATGCCTCTAGTCTTAGCTGAAGAAGACCTATTGTATTTGCCCATTATTTTAATAGTGGAAGATTTAAGTGGTCTAAGGATCCTGTGATTTTTACTCCTTACATCGAGAGGGTTTTCGACGTAAAAATTCTTGCATGTTCTTATTTTGTTATGGCTGTAATATTTTTCATTTATTGCTGCAATTTCTTATTTGGATATTGTTCTACTTGTTAATTTCCTCAATACCAAAGATTCATTCCTCACATTTAGTTATTTCATTTGTGGTCATTTTTTCCATTAGATTGGTATCAGAGCTCCGGTTGTTATTATTTGACTTGTTTGAATGATGGAAGCTAATACAAGTAGAATGATTAATTTAAATGGTTCAAATTACCATGTCTGGAAAGGTAAAATGGAGGATCTCCTTTATGTGAAGAATTATTATTGATCGGTATCTAGCAAGTGTATTAGATCGGTAGTAATATAGAAAAATATAATTATGATCCAAAATATCGAATTCAAGGGAAACTTGTGTTTGTGTGAATGATTTTAATTTTAAAATGGAATTTGTGTGAAGAAGAAAGAAGAGAAATCCCAAAAATTGTGATAATTGAAGTTGAAAATTGAAAACAGACTTTTAAAACTAAAGATAAAATAAAACAATTGAAGAGTTGAAATAATTAGAGATAAAATCAAGCAAGAAAATAATTAAGGTAAAAATCAATGTTTAGAAGCAACTTTCACTAAAGGACTATCCACCTTAACCAATATTGTTATGATTTAATCAAAAGGAAAATACAAATGATTATGAAAAATTCAAATTAATAAACCCAGATAACTTTACTCAACATTATCATTCCAAGCATTAAAATTCTCTTATTCAGATAAACTCAACATTTAGCATAAAGATCTGAATTAATCTTCCTAGATGTCTATTAAACCTTTTCTCAAGTAATTTAACTTTCACCTATTCTTAGTTATACTTTTCTCAATCTTAACTCACTTCAATTAACAGAAAATTATAGCTTATTTAGATTATAATCATGTATTAATCTCAATAAATTAACCCAAGAACATGCATATCAATAATCAACTCAAAATCAATCACTAACAAATGTTAATCAAGTTAACAACCAATTTTTAATTGAATAAAGACAAGACTATATTTAAGAACTAAGAAATAATCAAACTTGTATTAAATTGAAGCACAAGCTTAAGTCATAACAATAAAAGTTAAGGATTCAAGTATCCTTTAGCAAAAGTTAAAGAAAAATACTCACTAAACATGCTTAAAATCAAAACAAAGCTTTGAAGAAAATAATGAAAGCAGAAAACTATGTAAAAGCTTAAAACTAAAGAACTAAGATGATAATTTGCTTAATTGAAAGATTGATTTTTTTCTTTCTTTGGTGCTTCAAACTCTTTTTTATAGGCCAAAAACGTAGTAAAATCCTTCTCTAACTCCAGAAATAAAATTGGAAACAAATTCTACTTAAACGGGAAGTCTGGAAAAATTCCTTCATCGAATAGGAGAGTCTGTGCGTGGCCACGGTTCTTCTTTTGTTATTCTACACGTGGGAGCGTGATCTTCATCAAGCAGGACACACATGGGCACGTGATCTTCATCAAGCAGGACACACGTGGGCACGCCTCAAAAACTTCATTTCCTTGCACGTGGCCATGCCTTGCTTTTCACTCATCTTCACGTGGTCACGTGGCCATGGTTCTTCTTGATGCAATCTTCACGTGGCCATGGGTGCTTTCTCCTTAATATTCATGTGGCCATGGGTCTGCCTTTTAGACTTCACGCTAATTTTCTCATTTAATTTTTTTCAATTTTGCAGTTTTGCCCATAATAACTTGTCTTTATGCATTTTAGCCCTTTTCTTAGCAAAATATATCTGAAAAGCACCAAAACTTTGGATTAACTTCAAGAAACAACAAATTAACATTTTAACTCTAAATTAACCAAAATTAAACCAAATTAACTAAATAACAACACTTAAAACATACTAAAAACTATACATAATTCACACTTATCAATTATCTATCGATATTTACTGAAAATAAGCCTGATGGTAAAGAAAAGGCAGAATGGACTATTTTCCATCGACAGGTTTATGGCTATATACGACAATGGGTGGATGATAATATTTTAAACCATATTAGTGGTGAGACAGATGCACGTAAGTTATAGAACAAGCTTGAACAGTTGTATGCTCGAAAAATATATAATAACAAGTTGTTCTTGATTAAACAAATGATGAGTTTGAAGTACCAGGATGGAACTCCTATGTCAGATCACTTGAATGCCTTCCAAGGAATTATAAAACAGCTTGAAGGAATGGGGATCAAGTTTAAGGATGAGATATAGGCTTTGTGGGTTCTTGGTACATTACCAAACTTTTGGGAGATATTTTGAACGTCATTATCAACTCTGCACTAGATGCAGTTATTACCATGGAATTGGCCGAAGGTAGTGTCATGAATGAAAAGATTAGAAGAAAGTCACAAGATTCCTCTTCATAGTCAAAAGTCTTAGTCACAAAAAGACGGGAGAAAAGTAAAAGTAGAGATCCGATTAGAGAGAATTAGCATAACAATTCTAAGGGTAAGCTTACTGATGTTGAGTGCTTTCATTGTGACAATAAAGGGCAAACTAGAAAGTTTTACAAAAAGCTGAGGAAAGGAACAAACAACATGTTGATAACAGACAACGTACTGACAACAATCAAAAGAATACTGATAGTGGTAATGAAAATGTTATGGTTAATGCTATTACTAAAAACTACCTGATTTGTTGTGATTGTGATATTATTGACCTTACACTTGATGAGTTGAGTTGGATGATTGATAGTGGTGCTTCGTGTCATGTTACATTACAAAGGGATTATTTTTCATCATACACTTTAGGTGACTTTGGTGATATACAAATGGGTAATAATGAGGTATCAAAGGCTACTGGTATTGGAGAAATATGTTTAAAGTATGACACTAGGATGGAGTTAGTTTTGCATAATGTGAAACATGTCCTAGATATGAGATTGAATTTGATTTCTACAGGTTTGCCTGATGATAATGGCTATTACAACAGCTTTGGCAATGGACAACGAAAGCTCACTCAAGGTTTTTTTATTGTGGCAAAAGGTAGCAGACATTCAAGCATGTCTATGTTGTCAAAGTAGAAATTGATATCTGGTGTTTAGGATATTCACTTGGAGAATTATTCTGACTACTTGGCAGGTAAATAGATAGGAGTCTCTTTTAAAAGCCATCCTCCTTCCAGGAAGGAAAACATACTTGATTTGGTGCATTTTGATGTTTGTGGTCCTATGTCAACCAGGACACCTGGTTGTTCTCTTTATTTTGTTACATTCATCGATAATTATTCAAAGAATATTTGGCTTTATCCTTGAAGACTAAGGATCAAGTATTAGATGCATTCAAGCATTTTTAAGCTCTAGTTGAGAGACAGATTGGGAGGAAGCTTAAGTGTATCCGGATAGATAATAGAGAGAAATACATAGATCCATTTGATACATATTGTAGACAACAAGGTATTAAGCACCAAAAGACTCCTTCAAAGACCCCGCAACTAAATGGTTTAGCAGAGCGGACGAACAAGACATTCGTTGAGCAAGTTAGATGTGTTCTGTCATATGCATGAATGCCTAAATCATTTTGAGGCAAGGCTTAGAGTATTGTGGTACATGTTTTAAATCAACATCCTGTGTTCCTTTGCATTTTGATGTTCCTAATAAGGTTTGGACCGGCAAAGATGTTTCTTATAATCACTTGCATTTCTTTAGATGTAAGGATTTTATGTATATTTCCAAAGATGAGAGATCTAAATTTGATATGAAGACTAGAAGAAGTGTGTTCATTGGCTATGGATAAGATGAGATAGGTTACAAAATGTATGATCCAATTATGAAAAAAATTGTGAAAAGTCGAGATGTTATCTTTGTGGAAGATCAGACTTTGAAAGATGTTGAGAAGGCAAAAATAGTTCCTCGGCACACTAATGATCTTTTAGAGCAAGCTGAGATAATTCCTCAACATACGAATGATCTTACTTATCTGGATCCAATTCCTCAGCATACTAATAGATAGACAAGAGATGATGATTAGAATGCTAACCAGTAGGGTATTGATGATGTTGATGATCCACAATAAGTTAAAATGGATGAAATTATCTATAAGGAGTTACCAGTACCAAATGCACCACCATTTGTTCCACTTAGGCGATCTATTAGAGATCATCATCCTTCTACCCGGTATTTTACCAATGACGGGGGAGAATTTAAAAGTTATGTAGAAGCCATAAAATATGAGCACAAGAAGAAGTGGATTGATGCCATGCAAGATGAAATGAAGTCCTTGTATGAGAATAACACTTTTGAGTTACTGAAGTTGCCTAAAGGCAATAGGGCTTTGAAAAACAAGTGGGTCTACAAAGCGAAGCAAGATGAGAAGTCTTTACAACCATGATACAAAGCTAGATTAGTGGTTAAAAGATTCTGCCAGAACAAAGGTATTGATTTTGATGAGATTTTCTTTCCAGTCATGAAAATGGCATCTATTCATTGTTCTCGATTTAGCATCTAGCCTTAGTTTGTAGGTTAAGCAGATGGATGTCAAAATTGCTTTTCTCCATGGCTACTTGGATAAGGAGATTTACATAGAGCAGCTTGAAGGTTTTCAGATGAAAGGAAAAGAGGGTATGTGTGTAGACTTTAGAAAAGTCTATATGGTTTGAAGTAAGCAGCAAGGCAGTGGTATAAGAAGTTTGAGTCTGTTATGAGGGAGCAAGGCTACCAAAAGACTACTTTAGGTCACTGTATATTTGGTCAAAGATTTGAAAGTGATGATTTTATCATTTTATTGTTGTATGTTGATGACATGATTATTGTTGGCAAGAATGCTGAAAGAATTGCCCAGTTAAAGGAACAATGGAGTAAGTCTTTTGCTATGAATGACTTAGGGCCAGCAAAATAAATTCTTGGCATTAAAATTACTCGAGATAGGGCTGCCAAGAAATTGCACATATCACAAGATAAGTATATTGAAAAAGATGATTTACAGGTTTAACATGGATAAAGCTAAAGTAGTTAGTTCTCCTCTTAATATCAACTTTTAGCTAACTGAAAAAAAATTGCCCTTATATTGAGAAAGAGAAGGAAGAGATGGATAGAGTTCCATATGCATCAGCAATAGGAAGTTTGATTTATGTTATGGTGTGCACACGGCCTAATAGCTCATGCAATAGGTGTTATTAGTCATTTTCTGTGGATATTTAGATATCTTCTAAGAAATTCCAAATTAGGTCTTACATTTGGGAATGAAAAGTCAGTGCTAGTTGGGTACACAAATTAGAGTAGAGATGCTCTTAAAGAGAATCTGTTTGAACTTGATAAGGTTCATACCAATGATAATAGTTCTGATATGTTGACAAAGTCTTTAGTTAGGGAGAAGATAAAGGTGTGTTGTTCTATCATCGGGATGGCAAACTCTTCCCTATAGTCAAAAGGGGGAGATTTGTTAGGCTTTTTCTAACCCATAAGGAGAAAGCCCAATGATTTGGCCCTTGTGTTAGGTCTATAAGGAGCATAAATAAGAGATCTTAATTATTCTAAAATAGTAGTGTATGTAAGAAGTTAAAAGAAAGTTAAAGAGACACCACACAAATAGAAGAAAAAAATGCAATTTTTCTTCTCAGACTAGTTTTATGAATTTGTCATTTCTAAAGGATTGAAACGTTGGATCGAGTTAATTTGTGGATAGCAAATTTTTAATACCCTACTCTTCATTCTTAATGGTGGAGATCAATTTTTAAAGTCCAAATTTTATTTCGTGGCTGGATCAGATTGCCTATTTTTGGGCGTTAGTTTTATTTCTTTTATCTTTGATTAATTTCCATAGATCTTGATGTTTTTTTCCCAGATTATGAAGATGATTATA
This sequence comes from Excoecaria agallocha, assembly GCA_037975025.1. Taxonomy (NCBI): domain Eukaryota; kingdom Viridiplantae; phylum Streptophyta; class Magnoliopsida; order Malpighiales; family Euphorbiaceae; genus Excoecaria; species Excoecaria agallocha. Next base: position 57,339,548 of record CM075813.1, on the reverse strand, counting down.
AACCTCTAGTCTTATCTGGATAAAATCTATTGTATTTATCCATTATTTTGATAGTGAAAGATTTAAGTCGTTTAAGGGTCTCGTGATTTTTACTCTTTATATCATGGGGGTTTTCCAGGTAAAAATTCTTGCATGTTTTTGTGTTGTTAAGGCTGTAATATTTTTTATTTATTGCTGCGATTTCTTGTTTAGATATTGTTTTACTTGTTAGTTTTCTCAAATGTTCATTCAAGTCAGGAAAAGATTAACACCGAAGATTCATTCAGCACATTTAGTTATTTCCATTGTGGTCATTTTTTCCATTATGGTTGTTGCGTGTATAAGGGCCCAAAATATATCCTAGAAAAATTAAAGTAATTGTATGATTATATGAGTTCTGAGGTAAAGAAGTACTAATTATGTAAAGGGGATATGATCGGTAATTATGTAATAGTTAAGGGTATGTAGGTAATTATGTAATTGATGGTTACGTATTCAAGTAAGGGACTAAATTGAAATAACAAATGATAATTTAGAGAAGTCAATAAATAAAAGTTATCAAGGGATTGAAAATGCAATAAGCCAAGGAATAAAAAGGTTATCCAATAGAAATTGGACATGTGCTCGATCTAGAAGATGCAAAAACATTTCTCCCTTTTTGAGGGAGTGATGGCCGATCACTTTTGGCTTTAAAAGGGGCTAGATCTTCTTCTTCAATAAAAAGCTCTCTAAAATTCTACTCATAGATGAGGGAAAAAATTGCAGACTATAGAAAGAAAGATGAACTCTTCAGCATATGAGTGTTAAAGTTAAGATGAGTAAGAATAGATTTATCTCTTTTATTTTATTTGCTATGCATATATTGAATTGAGTAATCAATAGATGAGTGACCATAAAATATTGTCTTTGTGAGAGTAACTGGATAAAAGATGAAAAATAAGAGTTGCAAATAGATGTAAAGTAAGAGATGAGAGAAATAATAAGCTCCAACAAGGTATAGGAGTGTTGTTTTCTTATTGTGTATGTTGAATTTAGTTGCTAAAAATTGTTCTTGAATGTTTATGTAATATGTTTATATGTATTTAAGGTTAACATATGCATAAGTGAGGAAGGTATAGAGAGAAAATGTTAGTTGGCCAATTCTAATACAGGATCCATAGGACCTGTAGATATCATTTCGATGATATCTTAAGTTATAGAGCTCCAATTGGGATTGTAACGCCCCAAAAATTCGAATTTGATTATAGTTGGTTTTGATACATAAGAGATCATAAAAGAGTAAAAAGATGATTATTTGGAATCTAATATACGATAATTGAAGATGATAATGTCATAATACAAAACAAGTAAGAATGTAACTAGTATAGTAGTAGGCTATTAGTATAAATGTGATACAACCATGAAAAGAATGGAAATACCTTAAAATTTAATGAATTGAGAAATATTAGGAAATACTCGTTTCTTTATGAAACTTTGTTTAATACTTGAATAACACAAATGAAAATCATTATTATAAAAGGAATAGACATAGTTTTATGTTTACGCTCTTATGGTATTATGAGAAAATCGACGATTAAATGCTATGCACTTATATGTGTTTGCTTTAATATATTGGTGTTTTAAGATTATGTATTTAGATATGTGATTATGACACTGAACTTATATGCATCTATAGGCGCTAAAACAATATGAAATGGTGTAGGTAGATATTGATCTCAGATTTGTAACTGAATATATGTATTTGAGGTATTAGTTGAGTATATATGTGATGATTAAATTGAGCACTATAGAGCAGGTGAGATGGCTATAACGAACCATGCAGGTACGTCTTTCTGAAATGACTGTGTTTATGTGCTGTTTTAGACACTCATAGTGGATGTGATAAGATTATATATGATTTCATGTTCATGAAAGCAGTCTAGCAATGCATAAACTTTTATGACAAGTATAAGTATTGTTAATATATGGTTATTTGGAAGTTTAAAAGTAATTTGAAAGAAATTGTTGAATTATTATGAAATAATTCATGACATAAGTGAATGATGGTTCACAAACTGTACAAGAATATTGAATGTTCTGAATAACTGTATTATCTGGATTGAAATGATGATAAAGTTGATAAATGTACTGAAAGTAAAGTGATCTTTTGCGCCCTTAGAAAATAGTCTGGCGGTAAAAACTAGCTCAGGATATAATTGGCTAGCCATAGGGATTCTGTACCGCGGTGCAAGTCATGGCGACTTGCTTAGTTATGGTAGGATCACTGATCTCCATAACTTCTGTTTGTACCTGGTATCTGCTACGTGGAAAAATGGTCTTTGAGATCATCTTTCAGTTTGTTTGTGGCCCATGGGGTCCACATCCGTATATCCAGTCTGAGTATTTCTGTCGGTTCTGTTCTAGGGGCATTAATATAAAAATACATTAAAAAGTATAAAAGACAAGAAATGTTATAGTTCAAACTAATGTGCATAAGAATTATCCTCTTATATAAATACATCAAATGGATAATGAATTGCAAGTTATAATATTGATGAGCATGTGATCATTTAATTCTTTATAAGCATTATATATCTATATATCTATGTATAGGTATGTACGTCATTCTGTTATCGATCAAGTATTATATTGTTTACCTTGTTAAGAGTATTTAACGATTACATGAAAGTAAATTTTGAATGCATACTATGTTTTAAATAATGTAAATATATGAAAGAAATATGCCGGATGTTTTTCGTGGTAATAATGAATGATGCATTGATTACTGCGTTATTAAGTTTTATTGACCATGTAAGTAGACGTTCTGTCGCTTATGCTTGTAATTTATTGCTGAATGTAAAAAAAAACTGGGATCTAAGGTGATTGAAGGTATTTATTAAGAGTATTATGAACTTTGTATTTGTATAATTGATATTACATGTTTAAAAGATTATCTTTAGATTACTCTGTTCCCCACTAAGCTTTATAGCTTAGCACGGATTTGTTATCCGTGTAGGTATCAGGATAAGCTTGTTTTGGGTTAGCAGCTGTTATGGCTCAACCATCAGAAGAAAAGGTTTTAGTGTGGGCAGATCTCCATCAGGGTTTACAGTTGTATCGAGATGATTTTAATGTAAATTGTTTCTTTTTTAGAGTATTATTGTGACTTAAGAGTGTAATTTGTAATATTGAATCATCTTAGGACATGTGATTAATAATGAGAATGGATGTATGAAATGTATGATGAAATTATTTTTGTATTATTATGCCCCTGAGGGGCTGAGGGAATTGTCTGTTTTTCAGGTGGGTTAGACAAGTTTTTAGCCGTTATATTGCCGGATTTTTATTTGGAATTCAGTCATTTGGACAATTATAGTTTATTGGCTTACTTAAGTTATAAGTATTTCTTTTTGGACAAGCCTGGAGTCGTTGAGATAGTAAGATTCAAAAGAAAAGTCTTGCTGATTTTGGAATTGTCACTCAGTGCATTGCTCCTCAAAGGGTCAATGACCAGTATCTGAAAAATGGTCCTTGAAAAAAAAAATAATTTTCCAACTTATCACTGGTTTCGGTTAGACTGTTCAGCAAGGGTGTTACATTTAGTGGTATCAGAGCAAAGGTTTAGCCGATCCTAAGATCGGAGTATGTAAGTGAAGGAATTATTGTAAGTAACTTATGTATTTGCCATATGGAATGAGTGAATTTAAAAAGAGGCAAGTTTGTTGTTATCAGTTTCCTTGGATCAATTGAGTATAAATAAGTAAGTTGGTGATTGAGGACCAGAGTTAAACTTTTAGTTATCTCGATAGTTATGAGATAATGCTTCTGGGTGCATCCGTTAACCTAGCTAGTACATACTGCCACTACTATTATGCATTATTCATCCATGTGTACATTTGTGTTTCAGTTCATACATGCATACAGTTCAGTCATGTGGCCACATGCTTCATAGTCTACATATGCATTTGTTATTGCATTTGTTATTGCATAGTCATGCAATTACATGCTTTGTATTCGGTTTTGTTAGTGGCAGTTTTGTTATACTAGTAAGAGGTTATAGCTGACACCCAACATAGACTTCATCAGATGCATTGAATAAGGGTCTCATTGAGATAAAAGAGATGCTTGATTTTTATTAGTTATTGAATCGTTCAAGAATAGATAGTAAACATGGATCTTCTCTTAGTAAAGAGTCTGTATGGAAATCAAATATCAGAGTTGAATGAAGGAGATCAGGATAACCAAGAGTTTAGAAGAGTGATGTGGTTAGAGAAAAAAAAAAGTAAAGTAATAGAAGATCAGTTATCATGAGACAGAAGATCTATTACTTGATGCAAGACTGCTTATATTTTGGATTGATGAAGTAATCAATTAAGGAACAAATATATGCTCTATTATAGTGTTCTGAAGATATCAAGATGTGAAGGACAGATGAGTAATAGTAACTACAGTTTTGCTATTCAGATAAATTTCGAGGACGAAATTTTTTTTTAAGTAGGGGAGAATTGTAACGCCCCAAAAATTCGAATTTGATTATAGTTGGTTTTGATACATAAGAGATCATGAAAGAGTAAAAAGATGATTATTTGGAATCTAATATACGATAATTGAAGATGATAATGTCATAATACAAAACAAGTAAGAATGTAACTAGTATAGTAGTAGGCTATTAGTATAAATGTGATACAACCATGAAAAGAATGGAAATACCTTAAAATTTAATGAATTGAGAAATATTAGGAAATACTCGTTTCTTTATGAAACTTTGTTTAATACTTGAATAACACAAATGAAAATCATTATTATAAAAGGAATAGACATAGTTTTATGTTTACGCTCTTATGGTATTATGAGAAAATCGACGATTAAATGCTATGCACTTATATGTGTTTGCTTTAATATATTGGTGTTTTAAGATTATGTATTTAGATATGTGATTATGACACTGAACTTATATGCATCTATAGGCGCTAAAACAATATGAAATGGTGTAGGTAGATATTGATCTCAGATTTGTAACTGAATATATGTATTTGAGGTATTAGTTGAGTATATATGTGATGATTAAATTGAGCACTATAGAGCAGGTGAGATGGCTATAACGAACCATGCAGGTACGTCTTTCTGAAATGACTGTGTTTATGTGCTGTTTTAGACACTCATAGTGGATGTGATAAGATTATATATGATTTCATGTTCATGAAAGCAGTCTAGCAATGCATAAACTTTTATGACAAGTATAAGTATTGTTAATATATGGTTATTTGGAAGTTTAAAAGTAATTTGAAAGAAATTGCTGAATTATTATGAAATAATTCATGACATAAGTGAATGATGGTTCACAAACTGTACAAGAATATTGAATGTTCTGAATAACTGTATTATCTGGATTGAAATGATGATAAAGTTGATAAATGTACTGAAAGTAAAGTGATCTTTTGCGCCCTTAGAAAATAGTCTGGCGGTAAAAACTAGCTCAGGATATAATTGGCTAGCCATAGGGATTCTGTACCGCGGTGCAAGTCATGGCGACTTGCTTAGTTATGGTAGGATCACTGATCTCCATAACTTCTGTTTGTACCTGGTATCTGCTACGTGGAAAAATGGTCTTTGAGATCATCTTTCAGTTTGTTTGTGGCCCATGGGGTCCACATCCCGTATATCCAGTCTGAGTATTTCTGTCGGTTCTGTTCTAGGGGCATTAATATGAAAATACATTAAAAAGTATAAAAGACAAGAAATGTTATAGTTCAAACTAATGTGCATAAGAATTATCCTCTTATATAAATACATCAAATGGATAATGAATTGCAAGTTATAATATTGATGAGCATGTGATCATTTAATTCTTTATAAGCATTATATATCTATATATCTATGTATAGGTATGTACGTCATTCTGTTATCGATCAAGTATTATATTGTTTACCTTGTTAAGAGTATTTAATGATTACATGAAAGTAAATTTTGAATGCATACTATGTTTTAAATAATGTAAATATATGAAAGAAATATGCCGGATGTTTTTCGTGGTAATAATGAATGATGCATTGATTACTGCGTTATTAAGTTTTATTGACCATGTAAGTAGACATTCTGTCGCTTATGCTTGTAATTTATTGCTGAATGTAAAAAAAACTGGGATCTAAGGTGATTGAAGGTATTTATTAAGAGTATTATGAACTTTGTATTTGTATAATTGATATTACATGTTTAAAAGATTATCTTTAGATTACTCTGTTCCCCACTAAGCTTTATAGCTTAGCACGGATTTGTTATCCGTGTAGGTATCAGGATAAGCTTGTTTTGGGTTAGCAGCTGTTATGGCTCAACCATCAGAAGAAAAGGTTTTAGTGTGGGCAGATCTCCATCAGGGTTTACAGTTGTATCGAGATGATTTTAATGTAAATTGTTTCTTTTTTAGAGTATTATTGTGACTTAAGAGTGTAATTTGTAATATTGAATCATCTTAGGACATGTGATTAATAATGAGAATGGATGTATGAAATGTATGATGAAATTATTTTTGTATTATTGTGCCCCTGAGGGGCTGAGGGAATTGTCTGTTTTTCAGGTGGATTAGACAAGTTTTTAGCCGTTATATTGTCGGATTTTTATTTGGAATTCAGTCATTTGGACAATTATAGTTTATTGGCTTACTTAAGTTATAAGTATTTCTTTTTGGACAAGCCTGGAGTCATTGAGATAGTAAGATTCAAAAGAAAAGTCTTGCTGATTTTGGAATTGTCACTCAGTGCATTGCTCCTCAAAGGGTCAATGACCAGTATCTGACAAATGGTCCTTGAAAAAAAAAAATAATTTTCCAACTTATCACTGGTTTCGGTTAGACTGTTCAGCAAGGGTGTTACATTTAGTGGTATCAGAGCAAAGGATTAGCCGATCCTAAGATCGGAGTATGTAAGTGAAGGAATTATTGTAAGTAACTTATGTATTTGCCATATGGAATGAGTGAATTTAAAAAGAGGCAAGTTTGTTGTTATCAGTTTCCTTGGATCAATTGAGTATAAATAAGTAAGTTGGTGATTGAGGACTAGAGTTAAACTTTTAGTTATCTCGATAGTTATGAGATAATGCTTCTGGGTGCATCCGTTAACCTAGCTAGTACATACTGCCACTACTATTATGCATTATTCATCCATGTGTACATTTGTGTTTCAGTCCATACATGCATACAGTTCAGTCATGTGGCCACATGCTTCATAGTCTACATATGCATTTGTTATTGCATTTGTTATTGCATAGTCATGCAATTACATGCTTTGTATTCGGTTTTGTTAGTGGCAGTTTTGTTATACTAGTAAGAGGTTATAGCTAACACCCAACATAGACTTCATCAGATGCATTGAATAAGGGTCTCATTGAGATAAAAGAGATGCTTGATTTTTATTAGTTATTGAATCGTTCAAGAATAGATAGTAAACATGGATCTTCTCTTAGTAAAGAGTCTGTATGGAAATCAAATATCAGAGTTGAATGAAGGAGATCAGGATAACCAAGAGTTTAGAAGAGTGATGTGGTTAGAGAAAAAAAAAAGTAAAGTAATAGAAGATCAGTTATCATGAGACAGAAGATCTATTACTTGATGCAAGACTGCTTATATTTTGGATTGATGAAGTAATCAATTAAGGAACAAATATATGCTCTATTATAGTGTTCTGAAGATATCAAGATGTGAAGGACAGATGAGTAATAGTAACTACAGTTTTGCTATTCAGATAAATTTCGAGGACGAAATTTTTTTTTAAGTAGGGGAGAATTGTAACGCCCCAAAAATTCGAATTTGATTATAGTTGGTTTTGATACATAAGAGATCATGAAAGAGTAAAAAGATGATTATTTGGAATCTAATATACGATAATTGAAGATGATAATGTCATAATACAAAACAAGTAAGAATGTAACTAGTATAGTAGTAGGCTATTAGTATAAATGTGATACAACCATGAAAAGAATGGAAATACCTTAAAATTTAATGAATTGAGAAATATTAGGAAATACTCGTTTCTTTATGAAACTTTGTTTAATACTTGAATAACACAAATGAAAATCATTATTATAAAAGGAATAGACATAGTTTTATGTTTACGCTCTTATGGTATTATGAGAAAATCGACGATTAAATGCTATGCACTTATATGTGTTTGCTTTAATATATTGGTGTTTTAAGATTATGTATTTAGATATGTGATTATGACACTGAACTTATATGCATCTATAGGCGCTAAAACAATATGAAATGGTGTAGGTAGATATTGATCTCAGATTTGTAACTGAATATATGTATTTGAGGTATTAGTTGAGTATATATGTGATGATTAAATTGAGCACTATAGAGCAGGTGAGATGGCTATAACGAACCATGCAGGTACGTCTTTCTGAAATGACTGTGTTTATGTGCTGTTTTAGACACTCATAGTGGATGTGATAAGATTATATATGATTTCATGTTCATGAAAGCAGTCTAGCAATGCATAAACTTTTATGACAAGTATAAGTATTGTTAATATATGGTTATTTGGAAGTTTAAAAGTAATTTGAAAGAAATTGCTGAATTATTATGAAATAATTCATGACATAAGTGAATAATGGTTCACAAACTGTACAAGAATATTGAATGTTCTGAATAACTGTATTATCTGGATTGAAATGATGATAAAGTTGATAAATGTACTGAAAGTAAAGTGATCTTTTGCGCCCTTAGAAAATAGTCTGGCGGTAAAAACTAGCTCAGGATATAATTGGCTAGCCATAGGGATTCTGTACCGCGGTGCAAGTCATGGCGACTTGCTTAGTTATGGTAGGATCACTGATCTCCATAACTTCTGTTTGTACCTGGTATCTGCTACGTGGAAAAATGGTCTTTGAGATCATCTTTCAGTTTGTTTGTGGCCCATGGGGTCCACATCCCGTATATCCAGTCTGAGTATTTCTGTCGATTCTGTTCTAGGGGCATTAATATGAAAATACATTAAAAAGTATAAAAGACAAGAAATGTTATAGTTCAAACTAATGTGCATAAGAATTATCCTCTTATATAAATACATCAAATGGATAATGAATTGCAAGTTATAATATTGATGAGCATGTGATCATTTAATTCTTTATAAGCATTATATATCTATATATCTATGTATAGGTATGTACGTCATTCTGTTATCGATCAAGTATTATATTGTTTACCTTGTTAAGAGTATTTAACGATTACATAAAAGTAAATTTTGAATGCATACTATGTTTTAAATAATGTAAATATATGAAAGAAATATGCCAGATGTTTTTCGTGGTAATAATGAATGATGCATTGATTACTGCGTTATTAAGTTTTATTGACCATGTAAGTAAACGTTCTGTCGCTTATGCTTGTAATTTATTGCTGAATGTAAAAAAAACTGGGATCTAAGGTGATTGAAGGTATTTATTAAGAGTATTATGAACTTTGTATTTGTATAATTGATATTACATGTTTAAAAGATTATCTTTAGATTACTCTGTTCCTCACTAAGCTTTATAGCTTAGCACGGATTTGTTATCCGTGTAGGTATCAGGATAAGCTTGTTTTGGGTTAGCAGCTGTTATGGCTCAACCATCAGAAGAAAAGGTTTTAGTGTGGGCAGATCTCCATCAGGGTTTACAGTTGTATCGAGATGATTTTAATGTAAATTGTTTCTTTTTTAGAGTATTATTGTGACTTAAGAGTGTAATTTGTAATATTGAATCATCTTAGGACATGTGATTAATAATGAGAATGGATGTATGAAATGTATGATGAAATTATTTTTGTATTATTGTGCCCCTGAGGGGCTGAGGGAATTGTCTGTTTTTCAGGTGGATTAGACAAGTTTTTAGCCGTTATATTGCCGGATTTTTATTTGGAATTCAGTCATTTGGACAATTATAGTTTATTGGCTTACTTAAGTTATAAGTATTTCTTTTTGGACAAGCCTGGAGTCGTTGAGATAGTAAGATTCAAAAGAAAAGTCTTGCTGATTTTGGAATTGTCACTCAGTGCATTGCTCCTCAAAGGGTCAATGACCAGTATCTGACAAATGGTCCTTGAAAAAAAAAAAATTTTCCAACTTATCACTGGTTTCGGTTAGACTGTTCAGCAAGGGTGTTACAGGGATGATATCTTAAGTAAACTAAACTGATAGATCTAAAATTTATATGAAAGTTGGGAACCTGATTCTGCCTCTAAAAGTGTCGAAATTTAGTTCAAAATAGAGTGATAGTTGCTACCCTGTCATTCAGATCAATTTATAGTATTTTAGACATATCTCTTGATATTAAAGTCCAAATGGCTTTATTTTTAATGATGTTAAAACTAGAGACATAGGGGAACAAATGTCTCAAATATCATTTTGCCTAAAAATCACATTTTTATATCTAAAACTCTGTGAAAGTTAAACCGGAGAAGCTATCACGAGTCAATACAACTATCATGAGTCAGCACCATTGGCCTCTGTAACAAGTCGGCACTAATGGTCACGAGTCAGTATAGACCTAACTTGAACCAACACATCCTTAAATGTTCATAAAACCTTATTGACACATGTATAGGGTCAATGCATGATAAAATAGACTTGAAATAAATGGCTTAACATTGAAAAATGAGTTCAAATGATGGCATGCAAAGTGAATTATGATATGCATACTTGTTTTTGTTATATTTTTATTAATTGTAACCTTAGTGAATACATGATTGAAGTGCATCTTAAAGTATTGACAATGTTGCATACTCACGAGAGAATAAGAATTAAGTGTTTGTGAGTGTGTTTATTGATATGTGGTGGTAGTGAAATGTACTTGACATGATTGATTATATGAGTAAAATGTATAGTGTATATAAAGGAATTGTGTAATGAAGAAATTTTATGAGAGAAACTTTCATTTAGAGCCTAAATTAGATATATACATGGACATATATAGAATAGCGATTCGATACCTTTGGGTATCCTAATGATTGCACCGTCGAAATGCCTAGTGATTTAATACCTTCGGGTATCCTAATGATTACACCTTTATGGTGTTTAGTGATTCGATACCTTTAGGTATCCTAGTGATCATTACATCTTTGTGGTGCCTAGTAATTCAATACCTTCAGATATCCTAGTACTTGCACCTTCACGGTAACTAATGATTTGATACCTTCAAGTACTTAGTGCTTTCGATTGTCTATGCCTATACCAAGTTCAAGCTACAAAAGTGATTATAGTGTAATTATTGTGGTGTTAGAGATGAGCATGATTTAAGAGATTACAGACTTGTTAATAAATAATATTGTTAAAGTTGATAACTGTGTATAGTTGGCATATATGAAACGTAGTTAATACATGTGGAATTGAGTGTGTAATGATGGTAATGCCATATGTATATATGATGGACGAGACATGATGTTTATAGTCGATGCGTTACATGCATGTTAGTCAAATACGAGTATAAGTTATATGTTAAAACTATGTGATTCTGATTTTCAATTTCGGGATACGTAGGAAGCTTGGAATATAAAGTTTAAGTCCAAACCAAATATTAGATGAATTGTAAAGTATTCTAGTGATAATGGCAAGTTAGGAAAGTAACCCGAAGTGAAGTTCTTAAGTGTTCTTGCCTTGGATAGAATGAAATAAGTGTTCGGTTGAGGTAAATGAACATAAATAAATAGTTGATATATTCAAGTACCTAAAGGAGATTAGGAAAGGGTAGTACTGGATAAGCCTTAAAGAAGAGAGTAATGTTGGTGTATGAGTAGTGTTTTATAATATTAAAATTACTGATAAATTAAGTGATTTCGTAGTTGTACCTAGTAGTTCACTATTAAGTATGATTTAATTTGAATTGTTGCTTGGGTAGGTACTGAAATGAAGTCATGCATAAGAATAAGATCGAGGAGTTCAAGTAAGGGTGTGCATCGGTCGGGTTCGGATCAACCAGACCCAAACCTAATTAACCCGAAACCCGAAATATTGAATTTATCATCATCCGAACCGACCTTACTAAGATATCGGGCCCCTACCCAATTAACCCGATTATTTTCAGGGCCCGAACCGAACAACCCGAAAAACCCAATTTTTAATTTCATTTTAATTGATTAAACTAAAATTTTAAGTAAAATACAATTAAATACCATAAAATATATTATAAAAATATAACAAACCAACATTTGTCATATTTTCAATGTTCAGTGGATGCTATATGATGATATAAGAAAGAGGTGTCTTCATAGGATTTTCAATGTTCAGTGGATGCTATATTCTTAACTTTAGTTTTAGGAACCATCTTCCTCTTAATAGACATCAAATATGCTGCGGATGACATGTCCCTGATAAAGCTTGAATTTTTACTGCTGCAACCTGGAGGATTTAGGTATAAGCTGTTGAACAGGGCAAACTCACAAAAATCCAAATCTACCATTTGATTTTTCTTAACAACAACAACAACAACAACAACAACAACAACAACAACAACAACAACAATAATAATAATAATAATAATAATAATAATCTTTTTCCAATTTGTTTATTAATGAAAGCATCTATTGCTAGCCATTTTCATGTCAGACGGCATATTTTGCTTATTATGCATGGAGAGAAACTTTCATTTAGAGCCTAAATTAGATATATACATGGACATATATAGAATGGCGATTCAATACCTTTGGATATCCTAATGATTGCACCATCGAAATGCCTAGTGATTCAATACCTTCGGGTATCTTAATGATTACACCTTTATGGTGTTTAGTGATTCGATACCTTTAGGTATCCTAGTTATCATTACATCTTTGTGGTGCCTAGTAATTCGATACCTTCAGATATCCTAGTACTTGCACCTTCATGGTACCCAGTGACACGGCATCTTTGTGGTGCCCGAACCGAACAACCCAAAAAACCCAATTTTTAATTTCATTTTAATTGATTAAACTAAAATTTTAAGTAAAATACAATTAAATACCATAAAATATATTATAAAAATATAACAAACCAACATCTGTTATATTTTCAATGTTCAGTGAATGCTATATGATGATATAAGAAAGAGGTATCTTCATAGGATTTTCAATGTTCAGTGGATGCTATATTCTTAACTTTAGTTTCAGGAACCATCTACCTCTTAATAGACATCAAATATGTTGTGGATGACATGTCCCCGATAAAGCTTGAATTTTTACTGCTGCAACCTAGAGGATTTAGGTATAAGCTGTTGAACAGGGCAAACTCACAAAAATCCAAATCTACCATTTGATTTTTCTTAACAACAACAATAATAATAATAATAATAATCTTTTTCCAATTTGTTTATTAATGAAAGCATATATTGCTGGCCATTTTCATGTCAAACGGCATATTTTGCTTATTAAAAACCAAAAAAATTGTTCAGCCTCCGTCTTATCGATGGCCTAGGACCTACACTACACAATGGATACCATTGAGGCATCACATACATATAACAATTTAAGCTTCAAAGGATAGAACTGAAAATAACCCTAAGGCCAATCCTATTTCTTTACCATTCAACAAAAAATCAAAACAAACCCAAATGAATCTAGAGTAGTGCTATTCATAACTCTTGAAATGAATTAAAGAATAAACAAAAAATTTACAGCATATGAATGTACACATACCTTTTGGAATATCATATACAGCAAATGATGGATTTCCTAGAAAATGGCTTTTTGAAAGTGAAGGCCAAGCAACAGGAGAAAAAGATGATATTGGAGCTCTATCGAGAGCAAGAAAACGAATAAAGCAGAAAACTTTGGCAGCCCAAGATCTCTGATTCTGCATATATGCAGAGATCCTGGGAATTTGGTGTTATGAATAAAATATAGAAACTGAGCAGCTATGGGGGCAATATTGGGTCTGAAGAAGGGGATAGTGAATCAGTGAACCGCAGAAATTAGAAGAGGAGGAAAATGAAGAAAAAAATTAGGGTTTTTATTTATATACTTAGAAAATCGAGTTGGTCGATCGGGTCGGTTTTAGAGGGTTTTTACCTGACCCGAAAAAATCACAAACCCCCCAACCAAACTGACCCTACCAACCCGATTAACCCCACCTGAATATATCGGGTCGGGTCGGTTTTCGCACACCCCTAAGTTCAAGAGAAGCTTTCATAAGATCTACGCTATAGTAGTAATTATGTAATGTGTAATTTTTGAGATGTAAAATGTATAGCAAACTAAGTTGTGATGAACTTATGTATCGAAATTGTATTTGTTGTAAAGGCATATTCTAAGTGTCATCTAGCTAGAAGTTAATTAAGAATATTATTTGTGTTATTGTTAGATGATGATTGGTTAACGGTTATATTATTCTATGTGATTGTAGCAACCTTATATACTTCCAAGGGGTATTAGGGTGTTACAGTGTGCGTACACATGCACATAGGCACCCGTGCACTCACCCTCACACACACCCACACATGTACACTCAGAAAATTTTATAAAAATGTGTTAGTTAACTTTTAATCAGTAGTTAAGCAAACATTAAATTTAAGTTTAAATTCATTAATTATAATTTTTAAAAATTAAAATTCACGAATGCATTCAGTTGGACTAGTTAACTCCATAACCTAATTTTGATTCAGTTTTAACCTTCAGTTTAATGATTTTTAGATTATTTTTTTTTGTCAACCTACTTTTCTCTCCTTGTATATATGTGTCTTGCATGTGAAATACTATTTTTGAAAATAAAATAAAAAAAAATTATATTCTACCCATAATACATTGAAAATTCAATAGGATATAACTACAAGAAAATTTAATAGCATAACATTTTTTTATTATCCAATTTCGCTATTGAATTATAAGAATAAGTGTTTGACTAAATAAAAAATTCAAAATATAAAACTTTTGAATGTACGTTTATAATATTAATCAATATCACATAAAAATCATATCATATATATTAAATCAAATGACAATGGGAAAGATGAATGATGATCAAGCATAACAAAAGAAAATAAAAATAAAGAAAAACAAATAGCATTTTCAGCAAAAGTAAGACTCAGAGACCAAGATGGTAGATAATGCCGGTGTGTGAAACCCATTTATCTCCTTGGAGAAACTCCTTAACAGTAAATTTGGTAGCTATTCTTTTGTCAATGGTCTTCAAGCCCCTCCATTTCACTCTATGATTGGTCGAAGAACCTGGTCCAAAGTTCTGAAACTCGGAATAGAATATGGTGGGAGGAGCTGTATTTCCTGTCCATGGTAACCATCCACTTGAATCAATCAAATTTCCCATCATTGTTTGCATAAAAACAGTAGTTGAGTAGTTTTTCCAGGGTCGTCCCAGGAAAGACTGAATGCCAGTCAAGTTGTCGTAAGGCTGAATTGTGCAATTCTGGATTGAAATGCCAGTGTTTTGATTAGGATCAAACCTACCTTGGGCTGTTATTGTGTTCTTCTGGCCAGCCATAGGTCTTCTTGGCAGTATGTTGGAGTTCTGAATAACTACTGCTGAGTTTCCAAATATGAAATCAACTGTTCCGATTATGTTGCATTCTCCGTAGAATTGACGGTTGGAATGTGCATAGAGAGTGTCCTGAAAGGCATTGAAGCTGCAGCGGTAGAACACAGACTGGTCTGCAGTTGACATCATTGCCACTGCCTGGTGCTTTGTAGGACCTGCTGTGTTGTAGAATCCCATATCTCTTGCTATGAATCCTTTGCCAAGCACAGCTGCCCACCATTTCCAACAATAAATTAGGAATCTAATACGACATGGCCATGCTATATTCAGTTAGGAAAATTCCGGCCTAGATCTGGTTTAAGCAAGTTTTATAGACCAAGTAAATAGTGCATTTCCAGCTATATAAGCTTTATGTATTTCTAAAAGGGTAGATATTATGGTACCGATAAATAAACGAAAATGATAAAAAGTTATACCAAAAGTTGCAGATGAGAAGGTGGGAGTCCCATCGACAAAGTTAAGTCTTCCAGAGACTATAGTTGCATCCATTCCATCGCCAACCATCATGACATTCCATTTGGATTTCTCAACACGAACATTCTCCTTATAAACTCCTTTCTTCACATATATGATGAATCTCTCCTTGCTTTTATCTGGGACAGCTTTAAGGGCAGCACCTATTGTTCTATACTTTCCAGATCCATCTTGGGACACAACAACATTCGCCTTCTTCTTCAAATCTTGAGTTTGAAGTAGTTTACGATCATTTCGATGCAGCCATTCAGGCACATTCATCTTCTCATCTTGACTCATTAAACGCCTCATCTTAACTGAGCTCGCAGCTTTGTAAATCCAAGTGATAATCGCCAAACTATTGCTAGTCAGTTCAGTAGTATTCATGAGATGATTTTGAGCAGTAGTTTTGACCAGCTTTGCCTCCTCTAGCCCATCAATGCAAGTTTGTTGGCAAGACCCAGCAGCACTTAGCCAAGTTTTCATATTTTCGACAACATTAGCTACAGAAATATCATCAGCAGAGGCTAATGAGCTGTTTAGGTGGTCCACAGCCAAACTTAGAAGGTCTTGGCAATCCTTCAAGGCTGTGATAGTCATGTTATCGTTGCCAATATCGTTGTTGTCGGAGAGATATTGAGAGGCTTTTGATAACTGGTTGATGGCCACTTGGATTGACAATTTAAAAAGGTCTTGAGGTTGAAGCTGGTTAGATTGAGCCAAAGGAGCAAGACTATTGTAACAAGACTCTTTATACAAAGTAACATCACATACGGCCTTAATAGATGTTGAAAGTGGTTTAGCTTGATCACCACCACCATTTCTTGAAACGCGACTTCCAACAACGGCTGCCACTACAATGGCTACTAGCAATATCGAAGAGACGCATATGATGGTGATTCTCCTTCTGGTTCTTCGATAAGCTTCAAGCTTAGCTTGCTCAGCTTCATTAACTTTGCCGTAAGCTTTGAAAGAAGACATGTTTAGGCTAGGCACTAAAAGAAAAACTTTTTAGTGACGAATTTGCGTTGCTAAAGTTGAAAACAGTCGCTAGAATTGATTTGTTTTTGTAGTGGTAGATGTGGTGGGTGAGGGAATGGGTGGATCATTGAATAGGTTATATATTATTAGAAACCAATCCCCTACGTGGTTGGCACTTGCATATCATTTGGGAAGGCAAATGTCAAAACTCTTCAATTTTGAGTGCTTCCCATGTATACCAATGCATAAACGATTGGCTCTACCAAAGTTTTGCTGGTCCAGGCTCAGAAAATGTTATACATTACATTAGTAAATTCATGAATAAGCCAAGCAGCTAGCAGAGCCAACTTTCTTTTTCCTTGTTTTAAAAAAAAAAATAGAAAAAGAAAAATCTTCGTCAAAGGATGGATGAAAACTTTTGACTTTCCAAATCGAAGCATTTTTTATTACAACAAATATGAAGAATGAGATGGAAAGGTTGAAAAACAAAAGACATTTGTAATTACTAACATTATGTTCCAGAGCAGTGCTACTTGATAATCAATGTTATTGAAATTGTAACGAGCAAAAAATGGAGAGGCAAAATGATCATGCATGGTTGAGGGAAATTTTTAAAATAATGTTATTTTTAAAATTTTATAAATGTTATGAAAATGTCACTATATTAAAAACAACATATTTAATTCAACATTTATAATGAAAATTTAAAATAAATATAATAAAAAGTCACAAATACTCAAAAAATCATCAAATATAAATTATATTTATTATTTAATTGATAAAAAATCATCCAAATTTCCTAAA
Source organism: Excoecaria agallocha (assembly GCA_037975025.1). Classification (NCBI taxonomy): domain Eukaryota; kingdom Viridiplantae; phylum Streptophyta; class Magnoliopsida; order Malpighiales; family Euphorbiaceae; genus Excoecaria; species Excoecaria agallocha. Next base: position 57,321,861 of record CM075813.1, on the reverse strand, counting down.
ATCCAAAAAAAAAGATGTTGTATGGATATTTCAGACAATTTTATTTTTTTCTATTCAAATCGCTTTTTCTAGTTCAGCATGATTTTGTTACCGATTCAATTCGATTTTTAATCATGTTGTAATCAGTCTTTGATCTATTCGATTTTAATAACATTGTTTATAATACATTATATTATTTGAATAACAAATCCGGAGCATGGGCCTGCAACAGAAGGCCCAATAGACTCTAAGGCTATGTTTGGTAGCATGTAAAGTAATGTAATGTAATTAAATCTGTAATCAATCCTGTGTTTGGTAACACAAATACCTAATCATGTAATGTAATCCTAATTACTGATGGATTTTTGAATACATCTAATAATGTATTCCCCATTCCATTCATTTACCCAAGTATTTCTCATTACAGCCCTGTCTATCTAAACTCTAAACCTAAAACATCGTCTTCTGCCTTCGCCTTCGCCTTCACTGCTCCCGTCGCCGTCTCCGTCTCCATCTCCGTCGCCATCCCTGTCAGTACAGATCTTGAATCCATCGACACTTTCACCAGAATCACCGGAGTCTCTGAGTCAGTCGCTGTTCGAAAGCTGGAGGTACATTTTCTCCATCATCCCTTTTTTATCATGTGATTCGATTATAATCTGCTCTATTACGATATTTTCTCAACTTCAGCTGTTTGATTCCATTCTTTGATTTGTTTATTTTATTTTATTTGTTTCAAGATCTGCTGATACCGCTATTTTGTTTTTTAGGGCTTTTTCTGCTTTCTTGTGATTTTTTTTTTTAAATTTCGAGTAATGCGCGCAACCTACTATATGGGGGACTATGTGTTTCTCTTTTATCATTCTGTCTGTGTGTCGAGTTTAGGTTGGGGTCATGTTTGATTACTAAACTGTCACTCTGCATCTTCTAGCAGATGCATTCATGGATTCCATGGATATGTGAGCAAGTATAGTTAGTTTGTAAAAATTCTCATCGAGTTTAGGTTGGGGTCATGTTTGAGGATTTGCTCCACTCTCTTATTGGCTGTGATTGTGCAAAAAGTTGTCTTTCTGATTTTGCATTATATCAAACATGCAGTTTTCAAAGATTGGTCTTTTGTTATCTTAAATCAATTTGCCGTAGTTCATTGTGAGAATATAGCTATGATTCTTTGGGCAATTTGGAGGAACTGTGACAATACTGTTAGGAGCCAAAAGAACAAGTTGGTCTGTTTCATTTCCGAAATTATTAAGACAATGGGATGTTTTGGCCATAGAAAAGAAAATAATGAGATGTAAGAGTTTTAATTCTGTTGTCTAACAACGTTTTTTTTAAGAAATCAAAACTGATGTTCTCTAATTCTTTTTACTTTAGTTTTTCCAGAAATTAATAATAATAACAACAAACAGTCAACAGAGTTGTTAAAAAGCTTGCCATACACCTGTCCTGAAGAGTTGCTGAACAGAAATACCTGTCCTGAAGAGTTTAGCCAATACTTATATACATAAAATCTGTACATGATATCTGTTGGTAGATACCTTTTAATAATTATTTGGTAACTAATTCTCACATTTTTCCGATGTTAAATGAAAGAAGAAAAATTCAGTTTCAGATGTTAACTCATTAGATAATATATATTAAAAAAAAGTGAGAGAGAAAGAAGTGAACAGGGATGGGAATGGAGTTTGGTGGAAGGTTTTGATAGAAATGTTGGCTCTTCTTCTGTTATTCAAGCAGAAGCATCTGGCGCTTATGATCATAGTTTAGTCATGGCTTTGAAATCTGGTTTCCAGACTTATTTTAGAAATGGAGAACCAAGCACTTCTCCATATATATGCCCATGAACAAAGGTATTAACAGCTATAAGACCAGATGTTGCATTAACAGCTCTTAGCATGCTTTCGCTTTCTTTCTCTAGATACTCAATTTATGAAAAGTCTAGATAAAATACCTACTTATATCATAATTTCCAGCATCAATTTGGCATAATAGTTCAGATATAACTTACTTAGGAGTAGCAGTGATTTTGATGCTTCTCCATGAATTCTTGCCTAATATATAAACTTTACTTGAGGACCTCTATCTTCATGACCACGAGGAAGTTGCTTAATTACAAGAAGCATTGTCTTCAAAAGCATACATATGGCACCTCTATCTTCATGACCACGAGGAAGTTGCTTAATTACATAGAGATTATCAAGAGGCTTGCTTAATTACATAGAGTATAACATTAATTAGATTCAAAGTATTTGACAGAATTGATATTTACTTGCATATTTGGGTTTTGAAATGTAAAATACTTTGTTGCTACTTCAATAAGTTGAACATGAAACAATATTATTATTTGCAGATGTATTTATTAGTATTTTTCTTTGAATGAAAGAAAAGGTGATCAGAGAATGACTTTATTTGAACTTGTATTTTTGTTTTATATATATATATATATATTTTATGTACAGACTAAAGAAAAATGGCTCGTTTAAGTTTGACCAAGAGGAAGTTGACAAAGAGGAGAAAGAAATTAGTAGTACTGTCACAGTGGTTAGACTTTCTAAATATAATAAGTTGGTTTTTTCAATTATATTATTTGAGTTATAGTTTTAATTATAGTTTTAGTTGATAACTTATTTTTAAACTTTTACCGTAATTTTTATATAGGACAATATTATCTTGTTGACGCTGGCTACACAAATTGTGAAGGATTTCTTGCACCATATAGAGGACAGAGATACCATTTGAATGATTGGAAGGAAGGACATCAATCTAATTCTAGCAAAGAATTTTTCAATATGAAGCATTCTGCCGCAAGAAACGTTATTGAGAGATGCTTTGGAGTGCTTAAACTGCGTTGGGCAATTCTTCGGAGTCATGCATTTTATCCTATCAAGACTTACAATAAGATTATTATTGCTTGCTGTCTTCTTCATAATTTTATAAGAAGGGAAATGCCTGATGATGAGATGGAAGAGAGGCTAGATAGAAGAAGATTTCAAGGAGAGAGATTTGATGAAACCGAGAATGTTATTTCAACGATTGAAACATCAAATGAATGGAGTGCTTGGAGAGATAATTTGGCAAATGATATGTTCAATGAGTGGAGAAGAAATAGATAGAAAATTATGTTCTTATTTAATACTTTGGTGATATTTTTATTTGTTTTATGTAGTCGTAAATATATATATATATATATATATATATATATATATATATATATATATATATATATATATATATATATTTTAAAATCATGCTTTATTAAGTTGAGATTCATTATATTTTTATAATATAATAAATATATAAAATAATTATATAAAAAATAATTTGATAATGATAAATATAATTACATTCTAATACATGTATATAATCCAACCAAACATAGGAACGTATTCACAATTACATTACATTAATAACATAACCAAACATAGTAATGTAATCATAATTACATTACATTACATTACATTTTTTAATCCATTACATTGTTCATTACATTACATTGCATTACGTCTTACCAAACATATCCTAAGCCTAATGGAAGAAGAGCTTGAAGCCTAACATTCAGAATGTCATCTCCACTCCACTTGCAGATCAGGCAATCTGCCATCTCATCTCGCTAAGCCAAACCAAGATGCAATGTCACCGTCCTTGATGCAATGACACCGTCCTTATACCTTTTTCTAATAACATACACGCTATCTTATACACGCTAATGACATTAATAAATGCATTAGTAGCTAAGATTAGACCTATCTTTGATTTAATTTCAATTTTTCTATTCTTGCCCATTGTTATTTGAAAAAAATAATAATTAGTAAATGTGAATTTTAATATCTAAACAAATTACTTAAATTAAAATTAAAGGAATAAAATAAAAAAATCAAACGGTGATAATTAAATGAGATATAAATAAAATCAATGATTGAGGTCCACAATTTGTCCTAGCTAGTATCAATATAGATTTATAAAGGAAATTCGTATTAGAGTTTGTTGGTTCTTTAAAAGACTATTTAACTTAACCACAAATCAACTTTAAGGTCATCCATTGGATAAAACTTTTAATTAATAGGTTATGCAAAAAAAAACATACAATTATACTCAAAATTGATTAAAAGAAGGACCTTAGTTTCTCTATTTGTACCCTAATCAAGAATAGTGAACAAGCACTAAGAATAAAAACTTCTTGCATAAATTCTATTATGAATTCCATAAATTAAAATCCACTATTTATGCATAATTTAGGGTATGTTTGGTAACATTTTTTGTTTTTTATTTTTTATTTTTTAAAATCCATAAACTGTTTTTAGTTTTTTTTTTTTTAAATCAAGAAACTGTTTTTAGTTTTTGTTATTTATTTTCAAATACTGTTTAAAAACTATTTTTCTATTTGTTTTTTAAAAAATATTCTAATATCCATTAATACATATTATATTATATATATATAATTATTAACTATTACATTAAGAAAAATCATCATAAGGAGATAGTGGTGGTAGCGGCGATAGAGGCGGCGGTGGCGATGGCAGTAGCAGTATGGTGGTAGCAGCAACGATAGTCTGATGGTGGTAGTGGCGGCAACAGTAGTGGGGATAGCAATGCGGTGGTGGTGGTAGCGATGATGGCGACGACAGTAGCGATAGTAGTGGTGGTGATGGTGTGATAGTGATAGTGGTGTCAGTGGCGATGGTGGTGGCAAAGATAGCAGCGGCAGTAGTGGCGACGACAGTGACGGTGTGATGGTGGTGGTGGCAGTAGTAGTGTGGTGATGATAGTGATGGCAAAGATGGTAGTGGTGGCGGTGGTGGTGGTAGTGGCGGTAGCGGCAGTGGTGGCGACAACGGTGTGGCAGTGTGATGGTGGCGATGGCGGTGGCGATGGCAGTAGCGATGGCAACGGTGATATGGTGGTGGTGACGATGACAGCAGTGTGGCAGTGGCGGCAGTAGTAGTGGTGTTGATGTGGTAGTGGCGGTGGTGTGATGGTAGTAGCGGTGGTCATAATAAGGGTGAAGTAATTAAATTATTGATAAAAACAAAACCATAAAAATTACATTTTAAAGATTTTTTATTTTTGTTTTTGTTACCAAAATCACTTCTTAAATTTTTGCAGAAATAAAAATGAAAACAAATTTACCGAACATATTTTTGTTTTATTTTAAGAAAAAAACCAAAAATCAAAAATAAAATCGTCTCTGAACGCACTCTTAGGGTTTTATTTTCCCTTTAAAAGAAAATTACTCCATTCTAAAATCAAATAAGCACGAAGAAAAATAGAGGTGGAGAGACAACAAAGAAAGAATTAAAGGAATGGAGTAGGGAAATTTTCAAACTCGTCGAGAACTCTGAGCCAAGTTACAATCTATGCCTCTCCTTCTCCTAAATCTTCTTGATTGTTTTATGATAACAAGATTGAAAAAATCTGAAACTGGAACTGGATACCTGCAAGTGGAAACCGATAAAGTTTCAAATATACTCTGACCCTAAAATTGGAATTTTCCCTCCTTTCAAAAGTTTTCCTTTTCTATTCTAAAAAGGATTCCCAATCCCTTAAAAATAAGAAATAAACAAAATTTATTACATGCAAGTTCTTGTCTTCGACACACAAACTCATGGGGATGGCCATCAATTTTTTTAGTACAAAATTACAACTTTACTCATGATCTTGAACTATCCTCATGCCCCTATGCTTTGTTATTTTGTATAAAGAATCTCGTTACACTAGTCTTGCACCTTTTGGCTCAATCTAACCATCTTCAACCTCATGACCTTTTAAGTTGTCAATCCAAGTGGTTATGAATGAGCCATCAAAAGCCTCTCATTATTTCTCCTAAGGAGAGTGGTAAGCAAAACATATATAGCTTCACTTTACAAGCTATGCAACAAGAGTTCTCAAGGATTCATGTAGTTTAATGAAGTGTTAGATAGATTGGACAGACATGAGAGTGCCATAGCCGATGTTAGACAAAATAATGCCACCAACACCAAAGGGATTAAAAGTAGGTAACCACATATAAATAACAAAATTGGTGATAAATTGGATGAGTTTCAGACTTTGTAGAGGAATAAGATAGAGGATATACAACAAGATAGAGTAAATATTAATATCAACTCCATCAACATGAAAATAACACCCTTTAGCAGGGGTGAGAATGGACCGGTTAACTAGGTGATTAGCCAAAAAAATCAGTTCATTAAAATCGATTTTTTCAAAACACTAATCATTAACCAATCCGTTATAATCGGCTAACCAGTCCATTGATTTCGTTTTTCCGAATTGATTAACCAATTTTTTTCGGTTAACCACTACAATTATAACTGTTAACCAGTCTGTTACAATCGGTTAACCAGTCCATCAGTTTCGTTTTTCCGGATAGATTAACCAATTTTTTCGATTAACCATTACAATTATAAAATACAATTTCAAAAATTAAAATTTTTAAAATACTTAAAAATAAAAATTGAATACAATACTTAATTCAACATATTGTTTAAACTAAACATAAAAGTTAAAATGTTTAAAATACTTGATATTAAAATTACAAATTAAACACATAATGTTCAAAGTTCACATAAGATTTTGCATGATCAACTCTCTAGTCATCAACTTGAATCACATTATGATCACCTACATCACAAATTGATTATGCAATTAAAACAAAAAATATTACAAATTAGAAGTTAAACCAACAATAGAAATATAAGTAGAAAAATCAAAATAAAAGGAAATAATACCTATCTCCACACTTTCAAGTTTTTTTAAAACTTGTCCAATTGAAATTGGTTTACTACTTGATCTAAACTAATCTTGTCCACAAATTAGTGCTTCCACAATTCTAGGAGTTAGACTGGATCGAAATGAGTCAAGAATAAGATCTCCTGTACTAAAAGCATATTCTAATGCAACAATTGACACAGGCATTGTCATTACATCTCGAGCCATTGCAGAAAGTATTTGATACCTCGATGAATTAACTTTCCACCAATTCAATATATCAAAATCTTCTTTGTCTTTCTCAAGCACCTCATTGTAATACCTATCAAACTAGTTTTTACTTTCCTACGACCTCTAGATGCTTTTTGCTTCTTCAAAATTGCTCAAATAATATCAGTAGTAACCCTGGACTTAACCTCATTTTTATCAAACTCAACTGTTTCTTCTTGAGTGGATGGTATTATTGATGCATCATAAGAATCATACATGGCAGATAAAATTTTTCTCAATATTTCTTTTAACTTTTCACTGTTCTCATGACCATAACAATTCTCAATAATGACATCAACAGATTCCAATTTAAAACAAGGATCAAGCACCACAGCAACAAACAACATAATATTCATATTATCAATATTTGCCCAGTACTTGTCAAATTTTTGTTTCATCTTAACAGCCATTGCCCTCAAACCCGAATGGTCACTTTCGCGCTAAGAAGAAATCAACAAGCCAATACCATTAATCTATCTCATATATTTATTTCCAATGACATAAAGTGAGCCAGATAAATTCACGTTTGTTTCATAAAATACATCAAGAAAAGGAAGCATACTTTTAGCATATTTCCAATCTCCCCTAGCAGGTAAACCGCTTTTATTCAAAAGCTCACTCACATACTTTCTATCAGTCACCTCAAGCAAGTTAAAAGCCTTTTCAAACTTAATAGCAGACTTTAACATCATATAAGTTGAATTCCACCTAGTTTCGACATTTAGGCATACAACACTAGAAATGTCTAGCAACTCTTTTTAGTACAATCTTTAAACTTACTCAACCTTGAAGGAGAAGATCCAATATTTTTTACTGCATTTCGAATTTTCTCAATTGAAGACTCAATATCTTTCAAACCTTCTTTCACAATAAGACTCAAAATATGAGCAGCACATCTCATATGGAAGTATTTAGCATCCAAAACACTACCCTCCCAACTATTCAACCTTCCTTTTAAATACTGAATACCCAAATCATTTGAAGCTGCATTATAAACAGTCACAGTAAAAACTCTACGGCTACCCCAATCAAGCAAGTACTTTTCAATTGATTAACCCATGACCTCATCAAAATGACTAAAAATTGGATAAAAAAATTTATTTTTTTATGCAATTTCCAATCGTCATCAATGAAATGAAATGTGACACACATATAACTCAAATTCTGGATGGAACTCTATGCATTAGCTGTAAAACAGATTCTAGAAGATAACTTTTTTCAAACAATTCATCAAATTCAATTTCTTTTGTTTGTAGAGATTATAACAATCTCTAGCAACTGTAAAATGTGATGGTATAACAAACAAAGATTGCATAGCACGATAAAAATCACAAAAACCTTCATGCTCCACAAATCTGAAAGGAATCTCATCAGAAATTATCATTGTAGCTAGACATCTCCTACACTCTTCTTGATCAAATTTCCAATGAAAAAGTGTATGTGTAGTGCCAACAAAACTTCCACTTGGTAAAGGTTTAAATGTCAAGGTTCTTTGGCTTTTTTCTACATTTGCTGGATATTTTTTACACCTACCCAAGTTGTTACTCAAACAACTAGTTCTACTAGATGATAGACATGCAAGAGATCTTTCACAATATTTGCAAGTAACCATTTGATCACTACTATTGTTACTGTTAATTTTTTCAAAATGATCCCAAATCCAAGATTTTCGTTTATCACTTTTCATCGATTTTGAAAGTGGTGATTTTGTTGAATCCCACCTTGAGTTACTATCTCTATTTGAACCGGTTGAGTACACTGTTCATTTGTTGTCTATTTTTGTTGTTGTTGTCCTTGTGAGGTGGTGCTTCTACTGTTGCTTATCGAATTTTCAGTAGTGCTTGACAAATTCTCCATAGATTATAAACAAAACAAAGACGTGACGTGTTAGAACTAGAAGTCATCGACATTTTCTTAAAAAGTAAACATAGCTTTAAACAATTCAAACTTTGAAGAATTAGCCTTTCTACATCCTTTTTAGTGTATGGGAAAATACACTCAACCTTAGTAGCGTTGATTGGTTTAAAAATAAATCATGAAATTGTATATTATTTATAAAAAATAATATATAGTAAAAAACGAAAATGTTGCACATACATTGATAGATTGTGGTTACCACTTGCCAAATTGAAAATTAGATCTTACTGGTTTTGTTGAGAAGTATCCACTATACAAATTGACTTTTCACTTTCCATTTTATAATCTTCCTTTAAAAGTGACAAGCATGGTATTTTCATTAGAATTTTTCATTATAAGATTCGTTTGACAAGAAAATAAATCCTGATTCCTTAATTCTTTTAGTTTAACTTTATTAGTTTTCTGTAATGAATTGTCTGCATTTAAAGATCCTTAATATTTACAATTAAAAAAATGCTTAAAAGAACACTACCAAATATGATGATTTAATAAAATAAACACAAAAAATTTTAAGGGTTTCAAATACATTTTATCAAATTTAAATGGGATATATTTGAGATTACATTATATTGTATAGTACACATTTTTTTTTCCAAGAGACAGAAATAATTAATAATATAGTACACATTAATAACTCAAAAGTCCAAAAGACTTTCCTTGTTGTCCTTTGGATACTTAGGAAACTAATTAGGTGGAAGAATAATAAATTAATAAAATAAAAATTAATCAACTATATGATCCAGCATAATTACTACTCGTCTGCCGGTTCCATTCCACCTCACAATAATTAAACTTAATTATTCTTTTTTCCTGTCTCATAACTTAGGTGGCAACTCAATAACTTATTTTCATGGGAAATTGATAATTTTTATGATCAAATTTCATATTTGTAAAATAAGATAGTAAATTATTAGTTCGGCTGGGAAAGAATTAACCAATAAAATTACATGATGACACATTTCTAAAACTAAATTCCAACGTAGATTGTTATGTCTCTACAGGAACAGCCAGATCGTTTAGTCTGTAAAGGGGATTACATCCTCTTTAGGAGATCTGTGACCTCTTCAGATGGTAGGGACAAACACAAACCCGGATCAAAACACACAAATAAGCCAGCCAAACTAAAAAGCCAAGCAGTACATGGTGAACCACTGACAAGTTATAAAAATGCATATGGATCACCCAGGAAACCATCTGCAACCGAACCGTAGAAATAATACAAACCCGACACCCAGAAAACTATCTGCAACCAAGCCCAAGGCAAGGATATCTAAAAATTAAAACAACAGAAACTCTATCCAACCAGACCGTGTACACAGCTCCCCCCTAACTAATTCCCTATTACTAATATTTATCAGCAAGATAATATCAAAAGTGTCCTTTTCTAACAAAAAGATCAGTTTGAATGTCAAATAAATAATCCATAACAGAATGCCAAAAAACCGCAGGAAGCCCAATAAACCATATAATCAAAGCAAAGTAGTGGATGAGGACTCACACGCAGCGATAAACAACCCCTGACAACTTTCAGATTTGGGAGAAGAAAAATGCAGAACAAGAGCATAACAACATTGATACCAGAATCACATGGGACTTGCTTCCAAATCTTTCAACTCGAAGAAGGCCCTCTAGCAGCTATCAGAATCGTCTCCTTCAAGCGTTGAACAATAATCTGCATAAGAAACAAAGCAAAAATCTCTGACCGGCGTGAAGGGAGAACGGCGATTAGGGAGGAAGATGAACTGCGACCGGCAAGAGAGGCGGATTCAAAAAGGGAGCAGCAGCTTAGCGTGTAAAAGGAAGAGGCAGAACGAAAATAAGGTTTGGGATTTTTATTTTCTAATATATATATATATATATATTAAAAAAATAATTAAACCGATCGATTACCCGAAACCATTAATTTTTTTTAAACCGTGAATCAAAACCGAATCAAAAATCTCAAATTTTAAAAAACTTAACCATTTTTTTCGATTCGATTAACCTAAAAAAATATGTTCGATTTCAAAATTATTTTTTTGCTCAACCCTACCTTTAGAGGAAAAGGAAAGAATGATGCCACTAGTTTTTATTACGAAATCGTAGAAAAACATATTTGAAAATTTTTCCAATTATCTTGAAATTAGATTCTTATTTCTGGAATAAAATACTCATAATAGAAGTAAATAAAACATCTTCGTTACAAAATGCATAGAAATTAATGACTAGTTGAGCATAAATAACATTAAATTAATTAATTTAATTTAAACTGCAAAGAAAAGAGACAAAGACAGAGACAGAGAGAGAGAGAGAAACCACCAACTTTTCTCAACCAAGGAGGGCTGCGAATTACTATATCAACTACTTTGCGGGTAGTAATAGGGTACTCAAATCCCTATCAAACCCTGAGGTTACTCATTTACCTATAATATAATAAACAAGCGGCCCAAAGATTCTTGCTAATCCTAATTAAAGATCATTACAGGACATCCAAGTAACTAACATGTGAAATCCAACACTTTTATATTACATAAGCAAAACTTCGACCACATAGTAATAAAGAACCAGACTCAATTTTGTTTCGGAAAACTAGTGCGTCAACAAGCAAGCTACTTGGTGGGGCCTGAAACTCATATTCATCCAGATCACTGCAGTTACTTCTTAAAATTTGTGAGTTGATATTGAATTTCTCAACCTCTCTCTCAAAATTTTTAACATACTTCCCTATATGATGCCGGCTTTCTAGTGTCTCGCTCTGATCCCGTGCAAAAGAAAATTGAAACCTCTGATCCTGTCTTGTTCCTCTGTTCTTAACGCCAATTTCATCAGGATTTTGCTGCTCAATGTTGCTTGTTGCAGTGATTCCTGACCTGCCATGGCAACATGCATCGCCCCATTCCTGTCAAAATTAAACACTGCTTAGAATCAGAAACAAAAGATTCTATTCTTGTTAGTCTCCACAAATTCCAATTTCAAGAAGCAAAAATAGAATTCCAATTGCTCTATCTTTTGTTCCCTCTAAGACCTAGACATTCATAAAAAAAAAAATTGTTAAACAAATACACGGCAACAGATTAGGGGGAAAAACAGATGCCTCCAGAGGTATGTTTAGGAATACCGACGCTCCATTTCCAGATGTGCTTATAATTCCCAATCTTAGAATGTTACACATATCCTAACTAAAAAGCTTAAATCCTTGAATGTTGGAGCACGAAATCACATTTGATCCCAAAAATAGCAGCTCACAACAAAAATTAATCAATTTTTTCATTGCATAGATATCTCAAAGTTCAAACTATATTTCTCTAAGAGAAAATTTAGGAGGAAAGAAATGAAAAAACTAGAAGGCAATGACCTGCTTATCATTAGGGCCATTGTTAAGGCAGGGATTGGCTGCAAAACTCGTTCTTGCTTCAGAAAAAGATGCACAATCATCAACTGGTGCACCATTACCAACTAAGCTCATTGGTATGTCATCTTGCGAGGAAATATCGGAACTATCAAAAGTTGAAAGTGATATGCATTCATCAAAATAAGCTATAGCTTCTTCTGTTAACCTTTTTGCCATCTTCCTTCTTTCAATGCTAGACTGCCATCAGACCAGAAGAAATGAAAAAAATAAAAGATAAAAAAAAAATAAGTAAATGACTTTTCCTAAATACCAGCTGTGTTACAAATGCCTCTAAAATATAACCTACATAGAATTGACATATAGGCACCCTCAATATGGCCAAAACACACAAATAGGATGGTGAAAACATAAGCCTAAGCACATTTCATTATTTAGCAGTGACACACACATCCTTTCAAATAAATTCATTATCAGTCTGTGTGCAAGCATCATATAAGTTATAAAAGAAAAATTTTATGATTCTCTTAGAAACATGGCTAAATTAAAACAGCCACAGTTCATTTTCTCATTCAGAATGGATACTTATGACCTCGGATTCACATTTCACAAGGATAATCAGGACACATGAATGTCCATCGTTGAAGGATACCAAAGTTTAACTTGAAGTTCAGGATTCAACTGAATAAAGTCCAACCACACAAATTCATATTCTAGACACTTAACCTCATTATCTTACTATATATATATATATATATATATATATATATCACATGAAATATTTACAGATCAATAAGAACTCCAATTTTAATACTCCTGCATGAATTATATGACTAAAACGACAAAATCTGGTACTCGAACATCTGACGATCAATGGCCAAAATGATCCAACCAGAATTGTCCCGAGAAGAACTACCTTTCTTCCTGGACGAGTTTTCTGTAGGTTCAAGGTCTTGGGATCTGGAAGAACTTCTCTAAGGATTCTGCTCAGCTCTAACCCACGATGCTCCTCAACAGCCAGGTCTGCTCGCAGTTTCATTGCCCGTTCCTGGGACTGCATGTTAATGAATAGTCTCTTGTATCAACAAAACAAAAGTAAAAGATAGACAAGATAGGGATAAGGTATCTGAGACATCACATTCCAGGCCACACAAGTTACAAATTGGATGTATGTTAATTTCTCAAAACCAGGGACTGGATATGGTGGCCTGGAAGCTTGTTCATCTTAAGTTCCACATACATCCATCATCACCTAATCACACAGAAATTGAAGTTGGATTGCAAATTGCATGAATAATGTTTAAATAAGTCTGTTCTATAGTTGCTTTCGTTATAATTGGCTAAACCCATATACAAAACTTAAGGCAAGGAAACTCAATCTTCTACATGATCAAAATTCACATCCTCAGCTAAGCTTAAGGCAAGGAAAAATTACCTGTTCAAACTTACTAGCATATTCTCTTCTTATGTCCAAAACTAGTTCAATTGCATTTGGGTTGACCAAATCAGGAGGCATGTCAGTTACATCAGTGCTTGCAATAACAACTGCATTACTCCTGATAGCCTAAGCAGATTATAGAAGACTATGAGATATGATTGTACTGTAAAAAAACAAATATGAAGGTTATAAAGATCACAATAGCTGCCAAAAACTAATACAATAAAAATGACTAAAGTCAGCAATAAATCTCAACATTTTGAAATCAACTCATCTCTCTCTCTTTCTCATATATAAAATATCTCTTGTGCCAAAAACAGCTTCGAGTGGGCATCCAATTATCGTAATACCCTTTCAAGTAATAAAAATGTACAGTTTTGCTCTTTAAGGCCCTCGTACTCCAATTGACCATTTTAAGCCCTCATATTTAACCAGCATACCAGACTTTTTGCTATTTATAATAGTGACCCCAAATGTGCAAAAAGGCTATTCAAACAAGCTAGTTCAGTTATAGCAAAAAAGATAAAATAAAAAGCATGGAGGAATTGTCATTCTTGGAACCCTCCAAAAAATCCAACAAAGAGTTGAAATTCTAATATCCTTCTAGGAACTTGTGATTCACTAGAAGCAAAAGGAAGCCTTATCTTATAAGTTAAGAAAGCTTGTGAATTAAAAAGTAACTGTTATTAAAAGAGAAAAGGGAATTTTAAAAAAAAAAAAAGAAAGCAACTTTTGCAAACTAGACCCTAAAAGAGAGCTTCCGAAATTAAGGGGGAAAAAAAACCTCTAATGACCGACCATGAAAAAAGAGCAACTAGCATTGACAATAGCAATCTGGGTCAAGACCTTAACAAAGTCTGACAGAATATCTATCGGTCTCTAATTACAAAAAGGGCATTATACAAGCATAATTATCTCACAGGATTATAGAAAAGTTTACATAGGCCAATAACAAGCCCACAATTTCCTCAATTTGGATTGTAAAAAGCATGCATCTTATAGAATTGACAAGTGGGCTACTGTGATTACACTCACTTTAATCTAGTAGTTACACAACCGAAAGTGCCCACAGAATAGTAAAGCCACCAGGGTAGGGAACACCCAAAAATATTGGGACTTGTCAGTACCTCGTAACTCTAACCTCTATAGGTAGTGCCAATGACAGGAGTGAAGAAAAAGTGAAGCCCTCCTCAAAACTACAACAAAAAAAGGAAGGTCCTCTTTCTGAACAAACTTTGCTATTAGCACAAAATAGAAGGTCTCTATGGCTAATTAACCACTGATATTAGGAGACTGCATTGTTATTTTATTTTTTTTCCTTTTAAATCCATCGACGTTGAGAAAAGAACAACCATCATTTTTATAACATATCTTACAGTGCACAAGGGTCAACCATGGCACTCAACTGTAACTCGACTCTTCTGTTGGATCTCTACACCATGGGATAATTGTTGCACGCACCCTAATCAACATTAACAATCATTATCAAAGAAATGTGAAACTACTCCAAAATACTATTGTGCTGGCATAGAAACTCTTTTATAAAATTATGAAAACATCAAAACATTTTACATATTTGCAACAACTAATTGTAGTGCCTTTAGTTATTATGGGTTCTTTTTGAGTTTCGGGTAATTAAAATCCATTGATGGTTCTATTAGGGGGGGAAAAAGGTCTGTTGATTCTTCTATTCCTCGTGACAACTAGGATATATATTTCTTTCATAAATGCTTATCATTTATGATCAGGAATCAAACAGCTAATAGACATTGGAGTCAAGATCTAACTTTTATTGTGTCTGGACAAATTGAATTAAGTATAGAACCTAAACTACAAGACCCTTCTAATGCTTTAAATGAACAAATCTATTTTGTACAAGAAAAAAAAAAAGAAAGATTGAACAAATCGTAAAGGCTCAAACTAGTATCAAAAGGCTTGAAAGACATTCTAAGGAAAATATAGAGATTACGAAGTTCTTGGACGAACAACTTGAATTTATTAGTTATTGAAAACTTAGAATACTAAAGTGAAAGAATGGAGAATCTATTTCATTCTACCTTATGGCCAAATACATAAGATATTTATACACAAATAAGTAATTAATAAATTACTAGCTTACTAACACCTAATCCCTTTCCATCTATCACCTAATCCCTGAATTATAACAGTAGCACAGTTATCATTGCCCAGAAAGAGTAGGTGGTCTTGTATGTTGGTTAGATGACCAAATATTTCCTTACCATAATTGCTTGCATCTGAATCAGTGCAGCAAGCAAGAATCAAATAACAGGATCGTCAAGTTTTGTTACTAATTGTATTGATTTCATAAACAAACCTTTCAAGAAATTTAATACTTCTTTGGTAAACTATTATGAACGTTTAGAGGAATTGACTTTTAAACATAGTGAATTTGAAAATTATTTTCTCAAAAATAGAGAATCTTTAAACTTTGTTGCAATGTTCCCACTACTTCAAGGAGTACGAGAATCTGAGAGGAGCTAGATTCCTCATTAATGTCAATCAAACACACCAAGTAAAGAGGTGTCTCACCCTATTAAATCGAAGCCCTAGGAAATAGATTTAATGACATAAGAACCTTTTAAAAAGAAATAGAAGTTTTGGGAAAGAGAATTCCTGCAAATTTTGGTTAGAAGAGCAGAAAGTAAAAGAAAACAAAAGCATGAGCCCTTGATAGAAATAAATAAATAGTACTTTAAGCCCAATCCATATCCCATAACAGTGCAGTAGATGTCATTATATGAACTTTAGATAAGAATCTCCTGAAAACAACATGAATATAATGCACAAGCAGTATATCAGATTGCTTTGCCCCCAGTTCAGGAAGCAAAAGACGCTGCTGAAATTCCTTATAAACCACACTTACACTTTCAAGGTCATTTTGGATGTCAGTAATAGCACGTCTCACTTCAGATCGAACTGTTTCATATATACAACTAGAGGCTTCACCTCCCAACTCATATTCGTGGAAGGACTGCATCATAAGACCAATTATCATCAATTCATCAATTAACCAGAAAACTACCACAATACATAAATAAGCTCCAGGTTCTCATGACTTTATCTATAATTCCACCTAACCTTCATTTACTCACTTCTTTGCTCAGCTCCTGAGAATGAGCATCCCACAACTCCATTCTCCCAATTTAAATTAGGCAGCTTAAAAGCGAAAGATCGGAGATCGAATTTACTTAACAGTTTCATTCACATTGCCAATAAATATTATACTATTTCCGGGCAAAAAAGATAGTGATAGCAAAATTTTGACAAACAGTTGACCTGCTCAAGAGTAGAATTACTACTCCGAACTGAATTACGCTTTCTCCCAGCAACTGAACCTCGAACCATATCAGTTCCATTTTCATACTTGGTCAACAAACTAACTCCTTCAACATCGCTCTGCAACCAAAAATATGTAAACATAAGTGTTTTGCAATATGATTCCGTAAGACTGCAACCGGAAATCTAAAGAGAAGGTAACCTCGGAATTTGAGGGTTGGGTCCTTGCTATGGGACCCCGGGAAACGGACCGACGGCGCCCTGTGTCCACCTTCGACAAACTTCTACCAACCTCTTTTCTATGAACCGGAGCTTCCATGTTACGGGAAACAGATCGCCCCCTCCGATTATCCGCATCAGAAGACTTTGGCTTTAGGAGAAAAGTTTCTTGAGTTTCTTCGTCAGGAGGAGAAACATTGCTCCAGTAGAGAGGGTTGTCTCTTTTATTCAAGAAATCCGATGATGAGGTTTCATGATGGGTTCTCGGAACTGCGCTTACGCTTTTTGATCTTCTAGGCGGTGATTTGTTTGAAATACTGGGATTCTTCGTTAATGAAGTTGTACTGGCTTTGGTTTCTTTGATACATGACGAAGAGGATGATGAATTTGATCTTCTGGATGTGGATTTGAAGGCAGCCATTGCCATCTTAGCATATGGTCAATGAAAAAGAAACGCAAAAATTTGTTTAGAACAAGAAGATCAAAGCTTCGCCAGGCATAATTTAAGAAGGAACAAATTTGGACTTTAATAAAATATGGGTATTATTCTAAGAAGTTCCTCAATTCAAAAAAAAAAACTAATAAAAGCTAATTAGCTTTCGTTAATCTTGAAAAAAAAAATAAATAAAATAAAATCATTTCTATATTTTTTATCTTTTTAAACATATATTAAAAAAATAGATCACACGAAAAAAATTAATTAATTATATTCTAATCTTTCAAAATATGTATATGTTAATACAATATAAAAATATATATTTTATATTTTAAAAGAAAAAACGTAATTAAAAAATATATAGTTAATTAATTTTAAAAAATTTAATAAATAATTAAAATATTAAAATATTTTTTAATTTTATTTTAACTATTTTATAATTTAGTAAGGAAAATATTTCAATTTCATTTTAAAATTTTTTATTTAAATTGACTTTAAAATATATTATTTAAATTATAAAATTTTTAAATATAAAATTAAATTAAAAGCGAACAATTATAAAGCGTGACTTGCAATCGTCTGCCTGAATGAACATGTGCCCGTCATGTGGCAAAGACCGACAAGCTAAAATTACCTTGTTTACAGGAAAAAAAAAAAAACCCAGCTTTTCTGGGAAAAATCCGTTTAAATTTACCGACGGAAAAATCCGTCAGTTTTCCGTCGTAATTTTAATTAATTAATCCCCTACCAACTAACAGCTCCATAATTTCACCCAAGTTCAAATATACACACATAGCAGCAACAATCTATTTTTTTAGCATATTATCAGTCAGATTGAATTATATGATCGCAGTAACTTCAAAATAAACATATAAAAGAGAAAAAATATTGTAGTCACATAACAACTTTCTTTAATCACCTCAGATGCAGAGCCGGATTAACGGATAATAGTGACACAAATTCTAATTTCACCATTAAAATTCACGCACGACCCACAAATTATAAGAACATCAAACCTTACCATGCTTCTGCTTAGGTCGTTTTTGTGTCACCATTATCCGTTAATCCAAGAAAGACAAAGGCATAACAAGAGGCATTAGAAGCAATTTTGCTAAACTTTTTTTTCTCTCCTCTCCAATCAAATGAGATATGAAATTAGACTTTTAGAACTCGCACACTTCCAGAGGAAAGGAACAAAAAAAAACATAATAATAATAGTCACTACAGTCATGGCCAACAATAGCAGAGGCGGCGAGATGCTTGCCTTGCCTTGGCCATCAATGTCACACATTAAGTCTGCCACGAAGATGAAGAGTTGAACACAATAATCAAGTCTTAGCAACCAAACAGAGCACCAGGGAAAAAACCAAAAAAGATGTTGGATTCGGATCGGAACACTTGAGTTTGACAAAAATCAAAATAAACAAATTTGAGTGAAATTGAAATCAAAACTGAAATTAAAATGGGAAAAAGAATGAATTAGAATTTGTATCTGCTAATTGGAGATGAAGAAGAGAAGATTTGAAGGGAAAGGAACGAACTTGAAGATCGAAAGAGGGAAAGGAACGAACTTGAAGATCGAAAGAGGGATAGCGAGTGGATCGACAGAAACGAACTTGACGATCAAGGTCTCGAGAGAGAGAGGAAGATCGCAAGAGAGAGGGAGAGTGAGATCGAGAGAGAGTGAATGAGATAGGAAGAGAGACGATGCGTGAGATGGAGAATATGCGTGGCAGCGATGGATGGTGAGGTGAGACAGCTGCCAGCACCGGTAGGCTGAGAAAGGTAATCAAGTGTTGAGTGGGTGAGATAGATGGAAAAGAAATTACGCTATGTTTAGATCGACCGATGTGGGAGTATTTGGGTAGAAAATATATTAAAATTATCATACTTTCTTTTGTTTGGACTGTAAAATTATAAAATTAAAAAAAATTCAATAAAAATTAAAATTTTCAATTAACTTTCTTTAAAGCATTTTATTTTCTTTCAATTCAGAGAAAAAAAAATAAATGAACGAAATTATCAAATTATTCAAATTCAAATATTGTATTGCACGGTCACTTAAGCCTTCTTGCCTTGTGTTGCACGGCCACTCAAGGTCTCTCTATGCATGATGCACAGCCAAACATAGATATAAATGCACGGCAAGGCATAATTATCAAATATATTTATAAAAATCTAATTCATTCTCTCTGTTTGTTAAGTTATTCAAATAATAGAATGAAAATAACTGAAAATACAAATTTTATTACTCTTATTTTCATTCATTAAAGTAAATTCAATTTACCCCATCCAAACAAAGCATTAGGGATTTACTCTGAACAGTGAAGAATTGTGAGAAGGAGAAGAGACGAGGATACTGTTTGACAACAGGTTCTTAGTTGGTTCACACGCTCCATCTTTTTTGTAAATCGTAGTCGACACCGTATCAGCAAAAGAATAAAAAATAATAAAAATGTAGGTCTCAAATTGAGCCACTAAAATGTACCCCTTACATAATATATTTAGCTTGTTCAATATACTCCCTCCATTTTTTTTATATGTTACTTTATAGTAAAATTTAAATTCTATTTATCTGTCATTTTTAAATTTTTAATTTAATTTAATTTACTTTTTTAATTTATTTTTCTTTTCCAATAAATTCAGAATCAATCAGATTTAATAATTTAATCTTAATCACGTAATTTAATACTAAATTTAAATTTATTTATTATTTTTTAATTTTAATAAAAATAATAAAAGTGACTGATAAAAAAATAACGGAGTGAGTACCATCAAGCCACTCAACCATTCATTTGGATGAAGTATGGTTATTATTTTTGGGTTTCTCAATTTTTTATTGGAAAAGCAAGAACTTTTTAAGTTTTAAAATCATCATACATGTAACGTAAATTTTAAATTGTTTGTTTCTATTTTACCCAAACTGAATGTCCTGCATTCATTTTTTGTCAAATTAAATACATTCAACATACTTTTATTTAAATTTAATACACTATATTCACTTTTACCTAAAAAAATAAATTTACTTTTATTAAACTGAATATATTATATTTACTTTTATATAAATTGAATAAAATTATGTTCAATTATTCAAATTAAACTCAAATTCAATTTTATTTTAATTGAATGACACATCTTCTTTTCAAAAATAATTTTATTCTTTTTTATTTTTTATTTATTTTAAATTTATTTTATTTACTTATTTTAATAGTGATTATTTCCATCAAATTTACCATTAAATGAAAATCATCATTCGTATTAGAAGAAATAATTCATTCTACCTTATTTTTATTACACTGTATTTTTTTTATAACAAATTGGGCTTTCATATTTCTGTTCAACGTGGTAATTTTATCTTTTCGTACAGATTTAAAAAATTATTAATTAATATTGACTTTATAAAATATTTATTTTAATTTAATAAATTTTCTGTAATTATATGTTTTATTTGAGCCACTCAATTTTTTTTGTAATATCAGTATAAAATGTTAATTAACGATTTTTTTTTAATTTTATATATAGAAATAAACAATTTAAAATTTGGGCACAATGATAAGCAGAGGCCTTCACGCATGGAGCTAAAGCAATCTGAAGAAAAAGGCATACAATTCCAACATTTCTTTTAACTATTAAAGGCATACGATGTTTTAACAATATAATAAAAAAAAATTCTAAGTTAATCAAACTTGATGATGAGGCATTGCAAAATATTAGTAAGTAATATATCATAATTTAGTAAAAAGCAGGAAAACAATAATTGTTGGCAGGTTGTATGCAGCAATTAAGAAGAACTGAATAATTATGTATTAATTTTTTATTTCAATTTGAATAAACCATTTTTGATTGGAATTGAATCAATTGAGTTTCACTAGATCTGATTTTAATTTTTTAAAATTAAATGTGAAACCATTGATTTAAAACAATAAAACCATTGATTTGTTCGGTAATATTTGCATTTTACGATTTTAGTTTTTAAAAGCTGAAACTTATTTTTAATTTTTTTGTTATCTATTTTCCTAAACCCCATTTCAATCTTGATGATGATGATGATCCTCGTTGCCATTTAAAAAATCCAAGTCGAACTTTTAAATTTTAGTTCAATACATTATAAAATTTTAAAATTTGTCATAAAAATTTTATTTAATATACAAATTTAAATAAGCTTTTTTTAAGGCATGACTAAAAACTTGCGGCATTAAATTATCATATTAAATTTAAAACCTGATTCTTTTGAGATATCAAAATTAATATATAAAAAAAATCATAAACATATAAGAATAAATCATGATAAATGAAAAATGAAAATAAATCATTATAAGTAAAAAAATTTATGTCCAAAAAAAGAAATAAATAAGTCAAGTTAAAGGTATAAACACGAATAAGAATATAATCTCAAACTACGGAAACTTCATTTTGAAGTTTTGAAGATTGCCGCAAAAGCATTTTTTCAATAATAAAAGCGGAAACAAGATAAATAAAACCAATATGAACATTGTCGGTTATTTTGCTTTTTAGTTTTTAAAATAAAATAAAGATAAATAAGTTGGAAGAAGCAAGAGACAAATTAAAAACAATATCTCTATCAAATAACAATAATAATAATAATAATAATAATAATAATAATAATAATAATATCTTTATTTTCTTAATTTTGTTTTTTCTTTTTAAATTTAATCTGTTAATTCAATTTTATCCGGTTTCAACTTTAATCTTAGTAATTAATGAGTGGATACATCTTATTTTTTAATAATAAAAAATTTAAAATTGAAGATTTATTTTTTTTAAATGTAAGCTAATATAATAGTAATACGTTTTTTTGAAAAGTTGTAAGTATTTTTAAAAATGTGAATTTTTACCTAAACTTGTTGCAATATATAAAGGGAAAATTTACAAATTGTAATTGTTACTTTATTATTAAGAATGGGTAATTTATTATTTTAATAAAATATATTAGATCTATCCAAAACAATTGTGTTCCTGTTTTTTTTAAAAAATTATTTATAAAATTCACAGCAAATAATAATGATTAATTATACTATTATTATATGTATTGGTTGATAATTGAGTTATTTTCTATTGATAGATTTTCTGAAAAATATAAAACTAATACATGATTATACCTTATTTTTTGAAAAGAAAATGTGCCATTCATGTGCCGAAAAAATTCAAT
This sequence comes from Excoecaria agallocha, assembly GCA_037975025.1. Taxonomy (NCBI): domain Eukaryota; kingdom Viridiplantae; phylum Streptophyta; class Magnoliopsida; order Malpighiales; family Euphorbiaceae; genus Excoecaria; species Excoecaria agallocha. The sequence goes on along the minus strand of CM075813.1, from coordinate 57,299,102 downwards.
TAATATTATAATAGTGATAATCAAAGTATATTAGTTGATCAATTATTTTTTAGGTGCAATTGACTTTAAATATATATATATATATAATTTATTTTCAACTTAGTTTTATTTGGAATAAATTATTATAGCATTCAATTAAAATCGAATTAGTTGATTAAATTCAATTAAAATTAAGTTGAAATTAAGTTTACATATTCAATTTCAATTAAAATAAGATTGAATTTAAGTTTAATTTGGTTAATTGAATAGAGTTTATTCAGTTTGGGCAAAAGTGAATTCAGTCTATAAATATATAAAGTGAATCCAGTGTATATACTTTATACAGTTTATTTAATTAGTAAAGTGAATTTATTTTTTTTTTTAGGCAAAAGTGAATTCAATGTATTAAATTTGGGTAAAAATAAATTGAATGTAATTTAGTAAAATGAATCCAGTATATAGATATATAGTAGATAACGTATTTCAACAAATAAAAGTTCAATTAATGAGTAAAACTATATTATATCCAATTATATCCAAACTGCAATTTGCTATGTTATTAGATTAAAGTAATTCATAATTGGTTCAGTTTCAATTGACGACAATTATCCAAATTGAATTTATAAACTTAATTTCAATTGAATTTAATCGGTTAATTCACATCCAGTTTCTTAAAGTAAATATACTCTATAATCATCCATTCATTATATTTAAAAAAATTATTAAAAAATTATATTAAATTTGGAAAAAAAAATTCAACTCAACTAGTCAAAAAATATAATTACTCTCAAAAAGGAAAAAAAAAAAGTAAATAGTAGTTGAAATTCAACTATTTTTTTCTTACTTCCAACTCAATTATTAATAGCGGTTAAATAAAATTTTTACCATATATTTTCAGTAAAATTAAATTGTGAATTCAGTGGAGTAAATCATTTTTTCATTGAAACTAAATTTGTATTCACTCTTACATATATTTAAGTTGAAAACTCCATTGCATCCAATAACTGGTGCGGAGTGTAAATCGTTAAGTGGCTTCACGTTTTTTAAATTCGTTAAAATATACTAGTGGATTTATCCACTGTAAACCAATACATATTTTCTTAACAAATACCTCAGCGAAATATATGATTTTTTTATACATTACACACTTAATTGAAAAGTCAAAACATAGTATTTTGAATTGCTAATAATATTTCTCTTATTTGTTTTAATAAGAATTAATGATATTACAATTGTTTGTGGTTGGGATGTTTGGTTGTAAGAGTAATTTGGGATAGAAAGCAATAATTGATAAGAGAAGAATTAATAATGAAAGGTTGAAAATGAAAGATGGAGAGATGCGGTAGCGGGAGTATTTCTTTTCTTTGGTTAGTTTTTATGTTGGAATATTATTTTTCATTCTTTAAATGCAACGAAAGCCACCTCTGTTCAATTCCCATTGTGTTTTTTTTATATAATATCAGAATCTAGTCGAGTTTTTGTGTAACACCCTTACTATAATAAAATAATATCGATTTAAGCGATTATCAAAAAATTTTTTTCAAAATCTTATATTAAACCATAAATAATATCCACTAACAAGTCTTTTCAATAATTGTTGGATATACTTTTATATTTGCCTATTGACTTATAACTGTTCAATTTACTATTCATTAATAAAAATTTCAGCAATATAACAACTTAAAAACTTGCCTACCTAACCTTTAAGGCAAACAATTTAACGACCCCTTATGAACACAACAGTTTATAAACTATACAAATATTTATCTATCATCATCATCGTAACACCCCTAACGAAACAGTATTTTTCGATATAAACTTAATCGACTTGCCTAAATTTTTTTTTTACACCGATAACCAAACTTATACAAAAATAAGTCATCAAAATTCTAGCAGCATAACGGCTACCTACTTAATGACCCCCTGAAAAATCAAACAATAATACAGCCTCCAAGAGGCACAATAAACTAACATAAACAATAGATACATATTATTCAATCATTCGCATACCAATCATATTCATTTAATGACATAACAATAATTATTATCAAAACATAACAGTGCTTCAAATACAGTCAAAATTTTCTACTATTAGCTGAGTATATACATGCCAAAATACCAAAAAGTACAGATAATTCTTTTCTTTAGACTTCACTTCGCTATGTACTATACTCCAGCTTCTTTTCAGAACCTGCAAGCAGTAAAAACTACGTACTGAGCACTAAATATGCTTAGTGACAACTACCAATTCTAGAATTTTCAAATTAAGCATAATTATCATGTTTATGCAATTTATTACGTTGTCTTACCAAAAATTTCTTTTAATCATTTTGACAAACCTTTTAGTTCATTATCAACAATTTGGTAAGCTTTTTACTTTGATTTAAATTTTTTAGTTAATTCAGAATATTCTCTATTTAATCAATTCAATATAAATCTTATTTCAGTGGACGATTTACATAATTAATTACAACGGTAATGGTAGATTTTCAATGCAGTACTTTATGTCTTCATTAATTGCAACATTATTCTTTTAATAGCAAAAACTATAATCGTTATTTATTCTTTTATTTACTCGGACTTTTAGAATTACTTATCAAATTTTAATTATCAAAGTTTTTAACATTTAATACAAAGTGATGTACTTATTTATGAACACTTTGTAAATAAATCTTTATCTTCTTCCTTTCGTATGAAAATGTTCTTTTTACTTACTTATTGCAAACTTGTTACTTTTCATTTCCAATTACACAATTATCGGTCATTTACTTATTTTGCCTTCGGTTAACTTTTGGCTTATAAAAGTTTAGATCGGGCTTTGTTTGAACTTTTTATATAATATATTATTATTTTAGTCCATAATTTTTAATTATGATCTGCTCACTTTTTCTCTTATAGAAGCACAATATTGGGCTATTTAATCATTAAATTACTATTTTACCTTGTAAAATAGTTTCTTTTTATTTTTGCTTATTAATTACAATTTGTGAAAAAAATTACATTTTTATCCAAAACTTTTTATTTCCTTCGAATAATTTCTTTTCCATTTAAAACTTTTACAATTCTAATTTATCTTTTTCAAATATGCCCCTAGTGCAATATAACATGACTCTCATATAGGATATGCGGGACGTGGACCCCACAGGAGCACATCAGACAGATTGAGAAATGATTCACAAGGAACCATTTCTCACAGAGCAAATACATATACAGATATAGATACTATGGAGATCAGAGATCTTACTCATAGCAAAGCAAGTCGTCATGACTTGCACCGCATATAGGGTGTCCCTATGACTAGCCATTTATATCATGTATAAGAATGTTGCTACCTGACAATTGTTAAGGGAAAAACCAATCAATCATTTTCAGAATACTTTTCAATTTCAGACAGTTACAAATTATTTTCTTTGAATCGATACAGTTTATCAGTCAATCTTTTCAGAACTTTGACTATTCAAATCTTTCACTTACAGTCACTTTATTATTATTTTTTTTTCAATCACTTTTTGAAATTATTTTACTATAATTCACCATAAGAATTTTTCACTGAAAACTTTTTAGGCTTTTAATTTTTATAATTACTTTTTCAGATCAATACATTTTGTCATTCAATTATTTTTTCAGTACTTTTATACAGTCAGTGAATTATGATACGTATCCTTCCAGAATCTTTTCAATTCATTACTTAGTCAAATATTCTTTCAGTACCTTTTTACACACTTTGTGAATTATATCATTATAATTTACATTTTTCTTGGCACTTATTGAATTATTCGTTAATAATTCAATATTTTATTTTTAAATTCATTTTATTCCTTTTTGACTTTTAACTAATTTCTTACTTTTTCGATTTGAATTTGTGATTGTTCAGAATTCGAAATATTTTTATACGGATTGTGAATTATTTATAATAATTCACCATTTTATTTGAATTATGAATTATTTTGTAAAAAAATTCAATATATTTATTTTACTTATTGTACTTTTTATTTTTCGAAAATCCGTCATTTAACTTTTTCATTTTCTTTATATGAAATGTAAATTAATTTATATTAATTTACCAACTTTTACTTGTTTATTGAGTTATTTCTCAATAATTCAATATTTTTAATTATGCACGTTCAATATTTATTTTCAAAAATATTCTCATAAATCACATAAATTCTGTAAAAAAATTTATGTGAACACTATTCTTCAATTATTATCATATTTTCTCATTTTATAAATTATTTCACCATAATTCATCATATAAATTATATAAATACACTTATGTTTAACTTAAAAATTCTTGAATAAACTCCATAAATTTCCTAAAAATTTATGGATATTATATTTCATGTTTTACCTTATTCTATTGCTTAATTTCATCAAAATACTTCATATACACACTTTTTTTTCTCTTTAAGAATGCGATTTAGCCATTAAAGAAATTTTCCCTTAAAATTTATTTCAATTGAATTAAGCTTACATTTAAGCTTAATTAAGGTTCAATTGCATTATATTAACAGTAAATTCAATATACATACATTTTTTCCAATTTTTCTTAATTATATATTCAATAAATTTTTCAAAAATATTCACATAATTTCTATAAATTTCACAAAAATTCATAAATGCATTATTATACATTTATTATCAAATTAAGGTTTAAATTCATTAAAATACTTAACATACAATTTTTTTTTCATAGAAAATTTCAGCCACTATGAAAGAAATTCCTTACAAATTGTTTTAATCCCAATTAAGCATTCTATTATACTTAACTAAGGTCTAATTTCTCTATTATGCAATCAATTTCAAATTTAATCAATTACAAAAAATTTTTCTCAATAAACCCTAAGGAAAATCATTAAATTAAATGAAAAATACTAAGATTTAGTAGTCACTAACCTTTCTCCATGGATAATCTTCCCTTGAACTTCCTTTTGTTCACTTGCAACTATGAAAATCATCATCCATCAAACATATTCTTCCTTGGCCGAAAATTCCCCTCACAAAATCATCAAGATAACCACAATATTAGCTTAAAATAACCACAAAAACATACTCTAGGCACCTAAATCTAGCTATAGGTGCCTTGAAATAAAATTAAAACCCAAGAATTCACTTACCTAAAATTGACTTCCAAGCCTTTAACCCTTATTTTTCTTGGCTTTTCTCCCTTCATTCTGCAGTTTGAAGTTAAATTCAACAACTAGAGAGACCAAATAATACTTCTTATGCCTGGATCAAGGTAAGAAAATGAAGAAATAAAGAAGAAAAATGATGAAGAAAGGAGGAAGCAAAGGTTCAGCCACCGGAACAAATGAAGAGCTACTGGAAACGTGAAAGAATCTTGAACAATTGAGAGATTTCTTTCCTTTATATACTCTCTCAATTGGGCTTGGGCTTGGGCTTTGTTTAATTAATCAAGCCCATGAACTATCTAATAATAATTTTTAATTAATTCCTTCCATTTTTCAAATTCAAATCACTTCAAAAATAACTCCATAATTTTTATCACCTCGAAAATAGGTTACACGTAAATTTTTGGCTCAATCAGAGTCCATTTTTGATCCGATTTGATTAAATCAGTCTGATCCAAAAATAATAGTATTACAGAAAAATTTACCTTTTGAAGCCAAAATAATCTACATATTATTTTAGGCTTAATTAAAATTTTTTGTAATTTTCAGAGTTCGTTTGCTATTTTTAAATATTTATATAAAGTTGAGTCAGTTTTCCTATAATAGAAATTGACTCGCTACCTTTTTTCGTATTTTTGATTTTTGGAGGCACATTTGACCTCGATTTCTCTTCAAATTTAAATTTCGGACTCACCATGATCAATATTTTCCAATGGTCTAATAAAATATTTTTCACTTCTAGATGTACTTTTCAGCCTGTGAAATACTATTCACCGTCAGAAAATACTGTTCACGACTAACCTAGTGTTGAGGCCATTACAATCATCATCAATTTTCACTTCATATCACAAGTCATATATACAGATACATAATTATACTGTTCATAATACAATTCAAATTTTAACTTCAAAGTTGGCTAAATATATACATGCCATACAAAAAGAATTTTTAACTATTCTTTCATTCTTTAAAAATTTAGCTCCAGAGTAAACTTGCTCCACTCAAGATTCACAACCTAAACGCAATAAATACTACATACCGAGCATTAAATATGTTCAGTAATGACTAAAAATTTAGAAATTTTCAAACCGTACACAAATGCATTAAACATACAATATTACTTAATTATTCAATAAAAAGAAATTATCACATCATTTTACATTCTATTCTATTAAATACCATCAATGTGGTAAAATTTCCAATTAGTCCTTAATTTTTCAATTAATTACAAAATTGTTACTTTTACACTTTAATTACAATTTTGCCACTAGTTCACTTAATTTCACTCTAAATTCATTATTTGACATATAAATTGCCAATTAGTCCCTATTTCATCATTTTCATGTCAAATTATGTTTTGATCCTCCAAAACTACAAAAGTTCAATTTTAAGCCATTCATTCACTATTTTATCATTTTTACCCGTTAAACATATTATTTAGGTAAATTATCATATTGATTATAAACTTTTCATTTTATTTCATATAGGTCATTTTTCGCTGTAATTCTCATTTTCACTTCATTTTTTGCACTTTTAACTTATTTTTACCTTTATGCCCCAGTATAATCCCGACATAAATCTTCAGATCGGATATACGGGATGTAGACCCTACAGGTCCACAGCACTGTATTAAAAAATGATCCCGAAGGACCGCTCTATCACTTTCACTAAACACTTAACACTTCACTAAATTATAGGAGATCATTACGAATCTGTCATAGTAAAGCAAGTTGTCATGACTTGCATCGAGGTATAAATATCCCTATAGCTAACTAAACATATCCTAAACTAGATTTAAACCGCCTGACCACTACTAAGAGCAAAATTATTTGTCTTAAATTCAATTTTCTCATTTTAACACTTGCACTTGCACTTGCATTTCGATACACTAGTTACTCAATTTTTTCATCATTTTTGCATATTTTATGAATTATCTCATTATAATTCAACATTTTCACCTAGAACATAATGCAAATTCACTCTCTAAAATATTCATACAAATTTCATAAATTCTAAATAAATTCATGGACACTTCTTTTCATGTCTAAATTTATTTTATGCCATTAAATATCATATATACACAAAAAATACCCTAGTATATACTAAGGTTCTATTCAGCCAATGTAGGTTTCATACCTTACCAATTCTTTTAATTCCATTTAAGCATTATAAAGGTCATTTTCAAGGCTCTTAATCACTTTTATAAACTTATATTCAATTTAAGCATGCATTTACACAAGTTCACTTAGGTTACCTAATGTAAACACATTCAAAATTGAAGAAAATTGATAGATTTTATAGCCACAAACCTTATACACTTGCTTAAGCTTCCCTAGAATTTCTTTTTCTTGCCTTTTTTCTTAGAAGCTTGCACACCAACTTGATAATCTATAAAGAGCCGAATTTCTTCACCAAATAAACACTAAGATTTTGATCTCTTTTGCTCAAAATAACTTTATAAATGAACTCTAGGTACCCAAAAATAACTCTAGGCACCCTTAAACTAAATTTAAAGCTTAAATTTTACTTACCCAAATTCAAGATTTTCACTTTAACCTTTAATTCCATCCACTATTCTTACTCAAATCAAAGAGTAGCGAACTTGAGAACCCTATAGGGAGGCTAAATCACACTTGAAATGCATGGATTAGGTGAGAAATTAAGAGAAGGATTGAAGAAATTTGAGAGAGAAAGAGAAAAGAAGTATTCGGCCAAGCTAAAAAGAGGAGAGGGTTGAAAGAGATAAGGATCACACTCAACAAATATGCTTCCTCTTGGCTTATACAGTGGCTCAAATGGGTTGGACCAAAAGCCCACTCTCAAGCTCAAAAGCCTCATTTAAAACTCAACATGTAATTTTTATGTGGTTTTCTCACTTTTTAAATCCAATTCATCCCAAATTTGATTCCATAATTTATAAAATGCTTAAACTAGGCTGTATATAAAATTTCAGCTCAATTGGAGTTCAGTTTCGATTCGATTCAATCAAATTGATCATATTGAATGCATTAGCCACTACATTTGCTTTTCCTATATGGTAGTCGATGAAACAGTCATAATCTTTAATAAACTCCAACCAACGTCTCTATCTAAGATTAAGCTCCTTCTGAGTGAGTAAATATTTCAAACTCTTGTGATCTGTATAGATGTAGCATTTTTCTCCATACAAATAATGCCTTCAAATCTTCAAAGTGAAAACAATGGCTGCTAGTACCAGATCATGAGTATAATAGTTCTTCTCATGAGTCTTAAGCTGTTTGGAGGCATAAGCAATCACCTTGCCTTTCTGCATCAATACACAGCTTAAACTATTTCTGGAGGCATCACTGTAAATCACAAAGTTCTTGCTTGACTTTCATTAAGTGAGTATATGAGCTTTTATTAGCATACCTTTAAGTCTTTGGAAACTTTCTTGGCATTTGTCAGTCCATTCAAATTTGGTATGTTTCTGTAGTAATCGAGTCAGATAAATTACAATGGTGGCGAAATCCTTTATAAATCTCCTATAGTATCCGACCAAATTTAGGAAACTTCTGACTTTTATAACATTCTTAGGTGGCTTCCACTGAAAAATTACTTCAATCTTTGTAAGATCCACTTTTATACCCTCAGCAGATACTACATGGTCCAAAAATGACACTTTAATTAGCAAAAATTATACTTACTTAACTTGGCATGCAATTGATTTTCCCTCAAGATCTGTGGAACAATCCTCAAGTGCTTATCATGATTTTCCAGTATCTTTGATTATATAAAAATGTCATCAATGAAGACTACCATAAATTGGTCCAAATAAAAGTGAAAAAATATCTTTATTAAGTCTAGAAAAGATTGCTGGTATATTTGTGCGCCCAAATAGCATGACCAGGAACTCATAGTGACATATCTGGTGCGAAAAGCGGTCTTAGGTACATCTGCTTCTTTCATTGACATCTGATAATATCCCGATCTCAGATCAATCTTTGAAAATACACTCACTCCTTTCAATTGATCAAACAAATCTTTTATACGAGGAATGAGATATTTATTTTTAATGGTCACCTTATTTAACTGTTTATAGTCTATGCATAAATTGAGTGTCCCATCCTTTTTCTTCACAAACAATACGGGTGCTCCCCAATGTAACATACTAGGTCTAACGAACCCCTTATCAAACAACTCTTGTAACCGTATTTTTAATTCTATAGGTACCATTCTGTAAGGAGCAATTGAGATTGGATCACTGCTTGGAGCAACATCGATGGAAAATTCAACTTCACTATTAGGTGGCATGCCTGGTAATTCATTAGGGAGTAGATCAAGAAACTTTATGACAGTAGGCACTTCTGGTACCTTTGGACCTTTCCTTTTTTCATCCACTGTATAACACAAATAAGCAATGCATCCTTTTCTAATCAATTTCTTAGCAATAGTAGCAGAAATCACATCCAATAAGAAGTCAATTATCACACCTACAACTGTGATCTCCCGACTCTCTTTAGGTTTCAAAGTAACCCTATTTCGTTTGTAATTTGCTATCGCTTGGTGGGCAGATAACTAATCCATCCCCAAAATCACATCAAACTCATGGAACGGAAGTTCAATTAGATTTGCTACACTACAAAAAAACTGCAGATTAAATTCCGTCGCTAAATACCTTTTTTTGGTCGCAAATTAAAATTAGCGACGGCGCGACGAACAGTCGCTAATATGCCAGTCGCTAATATATTAGCGACGGATTCCAAAATCAGTCGCTAATTTAGCGACGAAATATTTCGTCGCAAATTTTAAATTTTTCGTCGCTAATTTATATTCCTATTTAGTCACCTAATTATAATAATAATATTTAGCTATTGAATTTTCCGTCGCTAATTCCGTCGCTAAATAGGGATTATAATAATAATATTTAGCGACTGAATTTTCCGTCGCTAATTTCGTCGCTAAATATGAATTATAATAATAAAATTTAGCGACTGAAATTTTCGTCGCTAAATACAAATTTAGTGTAAAATGTAGCGACGAATATGTGTCGCTAATTATTTCCGAAATTATATATTTTACATATTAGCGACAATTTTTCTATCGCAAATCCGTCGCTAAATTATTAATTGAATTTTTTCTTTTGCTGTATTTTATAATTTTAATCCTGTATACAAAGATCGTTATTTATTTATTTTCAACCTGTAAACTGCACTGAGCTCACACATATAAATATATATTGATTCCAAATCAAAATATGTTCCAAAATACACATATATAAATAATAATTTGAGACATTACATAATATTATTATTAATCTGTCATGAAACAATAAAATAACAAATATCATTGTACTAATTAGCACCAATAGTGTCATCTAAATAAAATAAAAACACATAGTGCGGCTAAAATCACTGGGAAACAGAACCACCACTATGAGCCGATGGATAATCATTATGTGGATCATCTTGTGCAGCTGAAGGCGCAACATCATCATCATGTCCAGGTCCATCAGTAGCAGTATTAGGCTGATCAGCAACTGGTTGTTGAAACCCCAAGTGAGGAAACAATGCTCGAATGGTTTCTGTGACAATTTCCTTGACATCTTCCTTGGTTAAAGTGTTGTACTCGCTATGGCGTGATGCAACTGAACTGGATCCAACATGAGGGACATATGAGCCCAATCCATATAATTTTCTTTTTTTATTGTGTTGTGCAGCCTCATAAAATAACTCGGACTCATCTACAGATGATTCCCCTTGTGATCGCTCATCTCGAAGCTGCTCATACCTTTCCTATAGAATGTAAAAAATTACAACACATAATTTACAAACACGAATCTTTAAATAATTATAAAGGCTAAAACTAATAAATTTTATATTACTTACATGCAATTGCTTACTTCGTTCAGCCACATAAGTTTTCCCATCATGATTTAGAGTGTGTGTGTGAACGAAGGCCTCGGGAAGCGTAGGTGGCCGACCATTATGCTTCTCCTAGATTTGAATAATAATGATTTAGCTTATATTTGACAAGCTGCGATCCGTAGGCATATAATCAATTTAAAACAAACAAATATCAAAAAAGGTCAGCAAAGTCCCATAACCATATGACCAATTAATATCACCGGTCTAAAAAATAGCAAGCTCTCATATAGGCATATAAGCAACAATATGCATATCATCAGCAATAACTAACATATAATCAACAATAACCAGCATACCATCAACAATAATTAGTTATTAATTATATTAATAATAGCAAGCTCCCATATAGTCATAGCATCGATAATAACCAGTATATCATCAACAATAACCAGCATATCGTCAACAATTACTAGCTATTAAGTATATTAGTGATAGTAAGCTCCCATATAGGCATATCATCATCAATAACTGACATATCATCAACAAAAACCAGTTATTCAGTATATTAGTAATAACAAGCTCCCATATAGGCATATCATCAAAAGTAACCAGCTATTAGGTATATTAGTAATAACAAGCTTCCATATAGGCATAATATAGTCAACAATAACCAGTATATAATAAATAGAATATTTGATGTTACAGAAATAGAGAGATAATAATATACTAACCATTCGCGACACGTGCTCAGTAATAGAAATTGTACCACCAGTATAAGATCCCTAAGCTTTATCTTGATTAGATCCTCCACAACGGTTAAGCTTTTTTTGCTTGGACACTTCAGTGCGTGTAGGGAGATTGAAAATCTGTTTCCATCTAGTCCAAACAGGTTCTGGAAAGCCTATCGGCTTTTCTTTGGACTCCTTTTGACGGTAAACGAAATCCTTGTCACGAATGGCAGCTTTTGTCTCCCAACTTATCTTAATCCGATCATTTATTTCAAGATCCCAATAGCACTTTTTCTACAATTATATTACAAGTATTGTGCAATTAGATACAAGTATAAACTCAATGTAACTTGAATGCCCATGTTATGAATGAAAATAACCCTTAAGTTTGATTATATATTACCTTAAATTCTCCCCAATAAAATTCTTTGGTCTCTTTGGAAACCTCTTTCCAACTAACTCCATTCAAATCTATCCGTTGGTAAAAGCTGCTATATATAAACCTTAAGCACTTAGAGGAAGGTTCCAACCTAAAAAATGAATTATAATAAAGCTTTGAAGTTACACAATTACTTTAAACCTCTTAACACTTTCACAGTTTGATAGGACGGATGTACTTACATGCCATTTTCGTTGACAGTTATATATAACTTACTATTAGTTCCATTACTTTCCTCACATGTCGTTGATGTAGTGCTGTTGGCAGTGTGCGGAGATGGAGTTGATGCTATATGGGGTCCAGAAGATGAAGCATCAATTGCAGGAGGAATTGGGTTGGAACTTGGTGGGTCACATGATCCAACAGGAGGATGTGGAGCAATAGATGCTGCAGGATCTCCAGGGATATCTGGCATACCTCCATAAGGTGGATTAGTTGAATCAACTTGAGATCGACCCCCACGACGTCCTCTTCCGGCATTATGTCGTCCTCTACCTCGTGCCATACCTATATAAAAAAATGCAACTTACATAGACCAATGAGAAATTAAGATAAAAAAAACAAGGTGTGAAGAGGCTTATAATAAGTAACCCACAAGCATGCAACATCCAATGTAAATAGATAGAGAATGAAACAAAATATGCAACCATCAACCAAAGCACCCGAGTAATTAATTTAACTACAATTTCCAGGATGGGAGGAGAGTATAAACTCACATAACTATTGGGATTCGATGTACCAAGTAGGTCGGGATTCCCAATAGTTTGATCTTCTAGATTAAACTGTTGATGTTGAGTGTCAAATTGCAAATTAGGCCCACATACATCAAATATCATTTGTTGGTACGGATTAATTGCCTCCACATTTGAATTTGTTTCATTGATTAATTCAAAAGGATTTTCATCATAAGCCATCACATTTATCTCTCCATGTGATTTATTATTTCTATATCATTCCATGCATGTATGTAGTAGATATTTAGCGTCAAAACAGTTTCATAACTTATTATTATTATTATTATTATTATTATTATTATTATTATTATTATTATTAAATTATCCATGGTAACCCGTACAGTGGCAATAGTAATTAAATATCAATTATGTGCATATCAAAGCAGCCTAATATTATTCAATAATCTTGTACCTAGTGTGCAAGTTCTTCAAAAACAATGATCAAGATTTTCTTGGCAGAGAGATGCAAGAGAATGGACATCAACTATCAAAACTTGTGAAACTTGTAATTTATATACTTGCATATGCCGGGGACAATGATCAAATATGTGTAGCCCTTATTCCTATATATTAAGACTAGGAAAAAAAATTCTTTTGTGGTGCCTCAGCAATAATATAGAGAAAAAAAATCATATAGAGCAATCATATGATATCCTCGACCATGCTTAAATAAATTGAAATAAATCATATAGAGCAATCAATTTCAAGAAGCCACTTGAGGAATTGAAATTTAAAAAGATATAAATTATCAGGTGTTTGCAAATCTAATATGTACTCATAAAGATTTCCATTCCAATTTTTTCTAAGTCACTAATAAAATGATAATATATCCTCCAAATAATAGATAACGTGCTAAAATATAATATTAACATAGATTAATTATCTATTTTCTGTCAATACTAATTAAATATATCTAATTATATTTAATTATAATTATGAAAGTCACTCTTAAGGAATTGAACTTAAAATATTTTGTCTATTAATACATACAATCAATTAAGATTTTCAGGTGCATCTAATTTCTGTCAATACTAATTAAATATATCTAATTATATTTAATTATACATACTTGTCAATTGCTATTAACAAAAATCATAACTAGTGGAAACAAGCAATTGGGGATTTTGATACCTAAGCAAGATTATTTAAATTCAAACGAATGTTTAGGGGAATAAAAAGTTTCTTCATCAGAGATTTAACAATTCTCAATAAGCAACCAGCAGAACAAGCATGCATAACCAATTATTCATTGGACATAAACGATTGACACAACATAATATTAAGAAAAATTTACAGTAGGCATCCAAATAAATCAACTGTTAAACACTTCATACATGTTATTCTTCCGTGCTATTATGCAAAAGAATAACCAATTCTGAGCCAGCACATATAGTACCACCAGGACGTAAGGCACTCACTCACTGACATAACAACACAAGAACATATGAAAAGGAAGTATAACTCATAGCTATGGAACACGTGTAAGCAACTCATAAGACCACATGAACACGTGTAAACAAAAAATGAACAAAGGAAAACAATTCTCATCCTCTCTAACATACATAAAGCAAAGCAATATATTTTCTTTTGGATAAATCCGAAGCAATCACGTTTTTTCTTAAAAAAGAAAAATTAAAAAAAAAGTTATAATTTTACCTATTTAAAGAGAAAATGCAGGAGGTTGAGAGGAGTCGGCGGGCGCTGGAAGGAAGAATTAGAGCAAGTAGGTTGAGAGGAGTCGGCGGGTGTTGGAAGATTAGGGTTTAGCATTCTTGGTATTTATAATCAATTGCATTTTGGAGAAGTAAAACCTAAGAGCCCAACCGAAGAGCCCAACCGAAATTGACATCTTATTTTCTTATAATTTGACCCATTTCTATATATATTACTATTAATTTAATATATATATATATATATAATACATATTTATTATAAAAATTATTTTATAATTATTGTCTATAGAATATTATTAAAATTAAATGATATTCTCAATATTTATTGTCTATATATATATATATATATTTATTATAAAAATTATTTTATAATTATTCTCTATAGAATATTATTAAAATTAAATGATATTCTCAATAGTGATTTGTGATTTTCCATGGCTTATATCCTTAGCTCTGGCAGTGTTCCACATTTTACAATTGAAGAAAAGTGTCCAAATTTCTTATCTAATATAAAGTAATTATATTAAACCACTGACAATATAATTTTTTAGCTTAATTAGATTAACAATTTCTAATAAAACTAATAAAGATGTTCTCAAATTAAGCTTTTTGATTCCTACTATTAAAATCATAGAAAAGAAAATTAATAGGAAAAGTATTTATACTTTAAAAATATTTTAACTACGGTGATACGAGTGGTTTTTGCAGTCGTATTGAAAGATAACATCTTATCTAATGATGTGCAACCCGTTTTTAACTTGATAAAAGTATGAAATTAATAAAATGCTTATATTTAAGGCACATTAATTAGCAATATTTATGTACAATAATTTTGAAATATTTCCGACAGAATGACAAAATTAGGTTCAGAGATCTTTATTTTGGTCTCTCTTTAATCATGATCCTTTATTCATTACTAAATCCAATATTCAATTAGGCCTCAGGTTCCTATTTGGATAAGAGTTCAAAATTTTTATGTCACCTTTTTAAATTTTATACAAATAGCGATGAATAATTCTAACTAATAATTTTGTGCTAACAATACAAATTTGTAATTGAAACTATGTTTCGTGGTCTTTCAAAATATTTCATGCTGACTAAGCCTGAATTTCATATTCAATAGTCTTTGGACACTTTCAAAATTGGCATAATTGATAAACAAATCAATTTAATTCCTAATAATTTCATATTTGATTTAAATTTTTTAAAATAAAAATAAATTACAAATTTTTTATTATTATTTTAAATGAAATAATAAATTTTATAAATATTTATTTTTATTAATCTTGAACACGCAAATATATAATAATCATAACAATTAGTTTATTATTATGATTAAAAATGTAAATTTTCTAAATAAATAACATTAGATTTTGGTATAATTGGTAAAAAATTATTACCAACTTATAAAATAATTTATAATTTTCTGTTACAAAAGAAATAATTCATTTTATATGGTCTATATTAAAATTACTTGAAATTATACATAAATCATGGGAGTGAAATTTAAAAACTTATTTTTTTAATTTATTTGCGACGGATTAGCGACTAAATATTTCCGTCGCTAATTGTATTACAGCAACAAAATACTAATTAGCGACAGAAATATTTTCGTCGCTAAACCGTCGCAAAAAAAGGCGCTAAATTTTCCCGCCAAAATTAGCGACTAAAAGTTTAGTCGCTAAAATTTCTGGAACTAATTTCCTGAATAAAAAATTATAAAATTTAGCAACGGAAAAATTTGTCGCTAATTCCGTTGCAAAACAGGGAGCGTACTCTTCCCGCCAATAATTAGCGACTGTTTATTAATTTCATCGCTATTTCGTCGCAAAAAAATAGCAAATATCATTATCGTGATGAAAATATAAAACAGTCGCTAATCCGTCGCAAAATTAGCGACGAAAATTGTGCCGTTGCTAATTTTAGTCGCTAATTGGCAGTTTTTTTGTTGTGCTAGGAACACATAACCCTGAACACTAATAGGGCACTCTCTGTACATTTTATGCACTACCATACTATGCCCCAATGGATTACTCACAAGAATATCCTGATTTAAACATACATCTCTCATCCCTTTATCCCGTGCTAGCTTAGTATTAACATAGGAATGAGTAGAACTATGATCAATAAGAGCATATACTGAATCATATTGTAACAAGAATTTACCTACTATTATATTAGAAGCATATTCTTCTTCTCTGGCCCTAACTGCATAAGTTTGACCTGTAGCATGCCTCTGCCCCTGAGATGACTGCACAGCTGGTCTGGATGCTGATGTAATAGGGGTGGCTTCCCTACCACGACCTTTCTGTGTAGAAGATCCATAATCAGGTGCTGGTGATGTTGTAGCAGTTTGTACTAAAGGACAATCTCTAATCTGATGGTCTTTCGAACCACACTTAAAATAAACTCCAGTCAGGTTTCGGCACTCCCCAAGATGAACTTTACCACAATGATCACATTTCACCAATGTTTTAAAACTCGGCCTAGAAGTCGACTTGACCTGCCAACTGAGTCATGAGTCAATTGGTTCGACCGGATCAACTCAGAATTTTTATTATTTTTTAAATATAATTATTTACAAAAAATTAAACATGTAGTATGTAAAAATACATTCAAAAATCTATTAATTACCAAATATCAATATAAAAATATTAATTTTAAGTTCAATAAATTTTGTAAATATAAAAATCAAATAAATTATCTTAAGTAATAAATATCAAAATAAATCCACATAATATAAAAAACAATCATTCAAATAAAATTCATTTAACATATGTACAAACTACCACAAGTTCCGTGAATAGATATAATTAATAACACTGAACTATGCAGAAAAAGGTATAATTTCATGTAAAAACATTTTACAATCTTGATTGAATGGCATAAAAATTAAAATTTGATTAATTATAATAAGAAAAATAAATCAAATTATATAAATATACAATTTTCCAACGACACGTATGAGATATAATAAAATAATCAAATCGTTTTTTAATTTTTAATTTTTCTTCTCAAAAGTTTTTGAAGTCCAACTCGGTTCAACCTAATTTTTCGGTCCAGTCCGGTTCAACCTGAGTTTTTCCAATCCAATCTAGTTCAATTCGAGTTTTTTCATTTTTCGAATTTTATGTTGGACCAATCTATTTTTCTTACAGAGTCACGGTCCAACTGATTCGACCGTTTCAAAATATTGCAAATCACTACTGTTCCACTATCTTTATCTCGGGTTGTACTGGCTACGGATGCAGCTGGCACATCACCACGAGATACACCACCCTGACCTCAGCTTGAAGTAGCTAGTGCAAGGCTCTGAGATGTTGGAGATCCCTTGGATTTGTTACCTTGACCTTCCTTACCACTAGATTATCCTTGCTTTCTCTTCTGTTGATACCGAGATCGTCTGTCGACCTCCTCTTTCGTATGGCTTCTAACTTAAGAGCTAGGGGTGTGCAGAACCGAACCGAATTAATTTTGGTCTATTTGGTTCAGTTTTTGGTTTGTTGGATCCAAAACCGAAAAAGAATTTCTGTTTCATCGGTTCGGTTCTTAAAATTGGAAAACTGAAGGAACCGAACCGACCAAACTTCCATCAAAACTCACCGTTTTGCGTAGTGTATATATAAACCCCTACACACAGAAATCCCTAATTCTTTCTTCTTCGATCTCTCTTTGACAAATCCCTAAATCTGCCTCTTCGCTCGATCTTCCTCCGCAACCTCCGATCCGCCACCATGATTCTTCCTGCCGAGAACAATGGTTAGTGTTTCGATTTTCCTGTTCTTTATTTTCATTGTTTTGTTCTTTAGCTTCCATCTCCCCATGCTTTAGTTTCATATCATGTCCCTATTCTTCAGTTTTCGTCTATCTGTTCTTTAGGGTCCAAATAGGTCGACACCATTTGTGAGTAGATCTTTATTCAAAGGCAGTCCAAATAAACAATAGCGTAATGTTATTCAAAGGTAGATCATTTTTGAACTTATCTGTCAGTCAAATGCAAAATATGTATTGTAGGTTCCACTCCTCTCTTTAAACTTCATAATTTATAAAACCTTATTTTTTCAGATTTAGCTTATTATAAAATCTATAATTATATATGTTATTTGTTGCAAAAAATAATATAGTTATTAAAAAAACTCAACCATTCAATTGCAAACACACATATAAATATTTAATTGGAATCTATAAAGAAATTTATAAAACAATCTAATAATACAATCATAGAAAAATTAAAAAAATGTAAACAAGTAATTAGTAATTATATGCGACAATACAACATTTATTTGATTAAGAAATAGTTTATGGAGAGGATTTAAATAATAATTTTGCATCTGTGTACAACCATGCAAAATTTAAAAAAAAATCATAATTTTAATTTTCCTATGTATGGTGTTTAAAAATAAATGGATAAAAATTACAGTTATATCAAAGATATGAGCAGCAGGCAGACTTATATATTTTAATATTTTGGTATGTTGATTGAGTTGTGGTCCCATTTCCAATTGGCAAACAATGTCTTTATTTAAGATATATTCTTTTTTTTATGGGGGCAAATTGAGCAATGCAGTTTGTTATCACATGCGTGCCTCACTTACCAAAACTAGCATCCTGTTTATATCTTATCTGAAATATATATATATATATAAAGACTCTAACCTTCTTTTCTTTCTGGTTTCAAAAATTTTTATTTTCTTTTTCTAATTTTAAAGCTGACATCGGTCCATTTACATATGGCATCCCTTTTTTTCTTATCTTCTTCTCTTTAATCTTGCTCTTTGTTAATTTTATATTTATTTTTTTCAAATTTCTGTGTTTTTTTATTTTTTTCATATTTGTTTATAATAATTTTTATATCGATATAAATTTGATAGATTTAGTATTGTGATGTTCTTAAACTCAGATTTAGTCTATTGTGTTGGACAATGACGATTTTGGTGATGTTTTATTGGTTTTGATGGTATGCAAATATTAATTGCATATTTGCTTTCTGAATAATTATCTAATTCAATATTTATTTTTCTTATCAATTGTTCACACACTCTAAATTTGAATTAAAGGACTTGCCGGATTAGAAATAATATACTGCAATTATACAGTGCATGTGGGGTTGAGTCAATGCACAAAGCAAGCAATTATTATCATTGATATATATAATGCCAACCAAGATCATATATATACTTATCCACCACGTGTTTCACTGTTTCATATACACTATTGTTCTGCATTTATGCAATTGCAATTTTGTAATTATCTCACGTTATTATATTTTTGATGAATAAGTCTCTATATCTATAATCTATTTTATTTTTTATTTAGGCCTCTGTTCAAGAAAAGACTCAAACTCCCACTACTCAAGATGAATATCCTTTACAAATCCAGTCCGGTACCAATCAACCTAGAAGTGCAGAGGCAACATCAAAAAATTTGAAGAGGAAAGCTATAAGGCCAAGATCGGAGGTCTGGGATCACTTTGTGAAGTTTACAAGTGCAGAAGGCGAGATAAAAGGCAAGTGCAATTATTGCTTTAAAGAATTTTTTTGTGATCCTAAGAAAAATGGTACAACAGCACTTAAAAAGCACATTAGTGTTTGTAAGAAACGTCCTGAAACTCAAGAAACACAATCACAATTGAGTTTTAAGGTTAATAATGAAGTTGGGGGTATTGGTACTTGGAAATTTGATCAAGAAGCTGTAAGAAAGGGTTTAGCTGAATTGATAATTACAACCGAATTACCCTTAAGCTATGTTGACAATAGAAAATTCAGAAAATTTATGGCTCTTGTGCAACCCAAATTTAGGATACCATCTAGATTCACAATGTCTAGAGACTGATTTCAGTTTTATGTTGATGAGAAAGCTAAACTTAAGCAATACATTGAAACTAGAAAACAGAGACTTTGCCTTACTACAGACACTTGGACATCGATTCAACAAATTAACTACATGTGTCTAACATGTCACTGGATTAGCGATGACTGAAAATTACATAAAAGGGTTTTGAACTTTTACCCTATCGATAGTCATAAAGGCAGAGATTTAGGCATTGAAATTGAAAAATGTTTGAATGATTGGGGAATTGAGCATGTTTTCACTATTACTGTGGATAATCATGTTTCAAACGAACACGCCATAAATTATTTACGGGAGAAATTTAATGATTGGGGTCATAGTGTTTTGGGAGGAACGTGTTTGCATATGAGATGTGTTGCTCATATACTTAATTTAATTGTGCAAGATGGATTAAAAGAAATAGGAGATTCTGTTAAAAGGGTTAGGGCAACTGTGCGTTATGTGAGGTCATCTTGTAAAAGAATTAATCAGTTCAAAGAAAGTTGCGAGTATGAAAAAATTCAATGTAAGCAGTTGTTGTCTCTAGATGTCCCAACTAGGTGGAATTCTACTTACCTTATGCTAGAGACAGCCCAAAAATTTGAAAAGGCTTTCAAGCGTTTTTGTGATGTTGACCCATACTTTAGAATTGATTTAGATGGAACTGAATCTTGGTCGGGTGTGCCTGAAAAAACTGATTGGGATAATGTGAGAAGACTGCTCCCCTTTTTGAACCATTTTTATGAGCTTACTTTAAAAGTTTCTGGTTCTGATTATGTGACATGTAGTGCTATTTTTTATGAGATTTATATGATGTATCGTTTGTTGGAAGAGTGGAAGAAAAGCGCAGACTTTCAGTTGTCATTGATGGCAACAAAAATGAAAGTAAAATATGATAAGTATTGGGGAGATGCAAAGAATATTAATCATGTTATTTATCTTGGTGTTGTTTTGGATCCTTGATATAAGCTTCAATGGCTTAATTTTGCTTTGAAGAGGATGTTTGGAACGGAAGATGGTGAGGTGATGGTAGTTAGAATTAAAGATTTGTTGGATAGATTGTATGAAGAATATAACGATGAAAATTCAATTTCAAGTTTCAGTTAAACAGAGCCTATGGAACAAGATGATCTTATCAGTCTGATACAATTGGATGAAACAGAAAAGTTAAAAAGAATTTTTGAATCGGAATACAAGAGTGAAGTTTTAGGTGGGAATTCAAGTAAGAGGACTGATATTGAAAGGTATTTGAGTGAGCAAATTAAGTATGCTGACAAGGGAAAGTTTGATATTTTAGAATGGTGGAAAGTAAACAGTCCTAGATTTTCTGTTCTCGGCAAGATAGCTCGTGATGTGTTGGCTGTTCCCATCTCTACTGTGCCTTCAGAGGCTACATTTAGCTCGAGCGGAAGATTACTTGATGCATTTAGGAGTTCATTAACTCCTAAAATTGTGCAAGCCCTTATTTGTGCTCAAGATTGGCTCACCGACTCCGAAGAACTTCAAATAGCAATGGGAGAAAATGATGTAATTCAAATGGAGAGAGGTATGTGTGTGCGTGTGTATATATATATATATTCTTTGTTTTATTTATTTAACTTAGTTCTTATAAAAAATTAATGTTTACATTTTATTTGCAGATTTTTAAAAAATGCATTTGGAGGCTAATATTGATACAGTAAAATATTTCTATACTTTAATTATTTTGTATTATTTTTCTCCAATTTAATTGAATTTATTTAATTATTGTTTGTGTATATGGATGCAGGTCTAAAAAGTTGAATTCGTGAAAAAAATCCATCGACAGATATGTTATTGACTTGTATTAATTTGTTGGAATGCTTTTTTTTTAATTAGAGGACATTGAATGCCTTTTTAATTATGTGTTGTAAAATTTTTAAAATTTTATTTTTTAGTGTAATTTTTAAGTTATGTTGTATGTATTTTTAATTGATTTTATTTTGTTGGATTTATGGGCCTATTTAGGTTAAAAGGCAAAAAAAAAAACCCAAATATGGCCCAGAATCGGAAGAACCGAACCGAACCAACCGAAATTATTTCGGTCTATTCGGTTCTCGGTTCTATATACTTCAGTTTCGGTTTGGTTCCTAAAATTCCAGAAGTTCGGTTTTCGATTTGATATGTTCGATTTTGGACCGAACCGAACCGACCAAATGCTCACCCCTATTAAGAGCAACCTTAACAAGTGATCTCAGGTCAGGGTGTCCCTGCATCCTTACAATTTGCCTGATTTCATTATGCAATCCTCTCTTAAATCTCTGACATAACATTTCTTCTATAGACTGACTTTCATCCAAATAAAGCACTTAAACGTTCAAACTCGCTCTCATATTCTGACATTGTCATATTACCTTGCTTTAGCCTTCAGAAGGCATCATACACAGTCGTTTTATACTTAGACCAAATGTACTTATTCTCAAACTGTGTCACAAAGAAATTTCAATTCAACTGATCCACTAGGGTGTACCTTCAAACTGAATCCCAACATATGAATGTTGATCCCTGTAGCAAAGCCACAATACCCTCAAATTTTTTTTCTAGTGAGCTATTGGTGATTTTAAACAATCTTTTAATTTTAAACAACTACTCTTCTGCCTGAGCAAGTGTCAAAAGGTCACGTATATGAAAATATTCAGCTCTCAATCTCTTTAACTGTTCTAAAATTGGCTTTATTTTTAATAGAGATGGTGGCTATACTTGTCCTGCTACTTGTGGTGATTGTGCCTGACTTGTCTGTAACCTTTGTTGTACATAATCAACTATCAAATTAAGGAAGTTTGGCTGTGGAGGTGGAGGTGGTACCACTGGTGATGAAGCATATTGTTGTGGGGCCTCACGTTGCCCAGTACCAAATGATGCCTACTCTTACCATCCCCCACTTCACGACCTTGGTCGAATGACCTCTTTCACTATAAAACAAAAGGAGCAAGCACACTTTATATTTATAACACTTTTCCACTGATAGTTGGCATGTATATACATATAAGCCAATCATTTAATCCCACTCCGATCTTAGAATCGCCTAAATCTTTACTTTGAACCATAAAATGTAACACCCTTACTATAACAAAGTTATGTCGATTTAAATGATTACCAAGAATTTTTTTTTTCAAAATCTTATACAAAATCATAAATAATATCCATTGACTAAAAATATTTTCAATCATTGTTTGATACACTTTTTATACTTGCTGATTAACCTATAACTATTCAATTTACTATTTATTAATAAAAATTTCAGTAGTATAATGACTTAAAAACTTGCCTATCCAACTTATAAGGCAAACAATTCCACAACCCCTTATAGGCACAACAGTTTATAAATTATACAAATATTTATCCATCATCATCATCATCAATTTCTACTTCATATCACAAGTCATATATACATATACATAATTATATTGTTCGTAATACAATCCAAATTTTAACTTCAAAGTTGGCTCAATATATATATGCCATACAAAATGAATTTTTAACTATTCTTTCCTTCTTCAAAAATTTAGCTCCAAAGTAAACTTGCTCCACTCAGGCTTCAGAACCTACACGTAGTAAACAATACGTGCTGAGCATTAAATATGCTCGATGATGACTAAAAATTTAGAAATTTTCAAACCATGCACAAATGTATTAAACATGTGTTATTACTTAATTATTCAATAAAACGCTATTATCACTTCACTTTACATTCTATGCTATTAAATACAATCAATATGTTAAAATTTTCACTTAGTTCTTAATTTTTCAATTAATTACAAAATTACCATTTTTATACTTTAATTACAAATTCACCACTAGTTCACTTATTTTTACTCTAAATTCATTGTTTGACATATAAATTACCAATTAGTCCCTATTTCATTATTTTTATGTTAAATTACGTTTTGGTCCTCCAAAACTATACAAGTTCAATTTTAAGCCATTCATTTGTTACTTTTTCATTTTTACGTGTAAAACTTATTATTTAGGTAAATTACCATCTTGATCCTAAACTTTTCATTTTCTTTCATATAGGTTATTTTCACTATAATTCTCATTTTCACTTCATTTTTTGCTCTTTTTACTCATTTTTACCATTATACCCCTAGTATAATCCCGGCAGAAATCTTCAGATCGGATATACGGGATGTGAACCCCATAGATCCACAACATTGCCCTAAGAAATGATCCCGAAGGACCACTCTATCACTTTCACTTGACACTTAATACTTCACCGAACTATGGAAGATCATTACGAACCTGTCATAGTAAAGCAAATCGTCATGATTTGCATCGCGGTATGTGTATCCCTATGGCTAGCCAAAAATATCCTGAATTATATTTAAACTGTCTTACCACTATTAAAGACAAAATTACTTACTTATCTTAAATTCATTTTTCAAATTTTAACACTTTTACTTGCATTTGCATTTCGATACACTAGTTACTCAACTTTTCATCATTTTTGCATATTTTATGAATTATCTCCTTATAATTCATCATTTTCACTTGTTTCATGAATTATTTCATCATAATTCAACATTTTTACCTTGAACAAAATGCAAATTTACTCTTTAAAATATTCATACAAATTTCATAAATTTTAAATAAATTTATAGACACTTTTTTTCATGTCTAAATTCATTTTATGCCATTAAACATCATATATACACAAAAAATACCATAGTATACACTAAGGTTCTATTCGGCCAATGTAGGTTCCATACCTTACCAATTCTTTTAATTCCATTTAAGCATTCTAAAGGTCATTTTCAAGGCTCTTAATCACTTTTCTAAACTTATATTCAATTTAAGCATGCATTTACACAAGTTTACTTAGGTTATCTAATGTAAAATACATTCAAAATTGAAGAAAATTGATAGATTTTATAGGCACAAACCTTATACACTTGCTTAAGCTCTCCTAAACTTTATTTTTCTTACCTTTTTTCTTGGAAGCTTGCACACTACCTTTAGCATTTACAAAGATCCGAATTTTTTCATCAAATAAATACTAAGATGTTGATCTTTTTTGCTCAAAATGACTTCATAAATGAACTCTAGGTATCCAAAAACAACGTTAGGCACCTTTAAACTAAATTTAAAGCTTAAATTTTACTTACCCAAATTCAAGCTTTTCGCTTTAACCATTGATTTCATCCACTATTTTTACTCAAATCAAATATTAGGGACCTTGAAAACCCTATAAGGAGGCTGAATCATACTTGAGATGCTTGGATTATGTGAGAAATTAAGAAAAGGATTGAAGAAATTTGAGAGAGAAGGAGAAAATGAGTATTAGGCCAAGCTAGGGAGAGAAGAGGGCTGAAGGGGATAAGGATCACACTCAAAAAATCTATCTCCTATTGGCTTATGTAGTGGCTCAAATGGGCTGGACCTTGGTCCAATCCAAAGCCCACTTTCAAGCCCAAAAGCACCCTTTTAAGCCCGACAAGCAATTTTTCTGTGGTTTTCTCACTTTTCAAATTCAATTCATCCCAAATTTGATTCCATAGTTCATAACATGCATAAAATAGATTGTACATAAAATTTTAACTCAGTTGGAGTCTATTTTCGATCCGATTCAATCATATAAGTTCGATTTGATATTTACTGGTGTCATTGAAAAATTACCTTTTTATAGCCAAAAAAATCTAAATATCATTTTAGACAAATCTATAATTTTTGGTAATTTTTAGAGCTTATTTACTATTTTTAACAGCTGGATCAAACTTTAGTTTCGTATTTTTGACTTTTAGAGGTTTATTTGATCTCGATTTCATTCCAAATTTTAATCCCAAACTAACTGTGAGCAATATTTTTTGATGGTCAAATAAAATAATTTTCACCTCTGGATTTACTTTTTCATCCCCAAAAGTATTATTCATTATATGAAAATACTATTTACGGCTGAATTGATATTGAGGCCATTACACTTTGGGTCTCTTATCTTAGGGTTGCGATTCCTTCTTACCAGTATTGAATTTATTCCTCTTGTGGGTTCTGGGTTTTCTTTTTGGGTTCTTGATTTTGAGATCTCATTTTGCTTCTCAGGGTTATATTTTTCGGTGATCGATTTATCTCACCGCCCACATCGGGAGGTGCGCAGGTGGTGTTCTGGCCTTCCCATAAAATTTGGCATTCATCCAACTAGCGAGTGAGTTTCACATGCCAATCAAAGCCCCTATCCTCTTCATCACGCATCGGCGCATAGGAGCACGAGTGGTGTCTGCTAGCCCTCCTATTTCTTCTTCGATGTCGCCTTGCTATTTTTGGTCAGATTCCGGGGGTTGCTTGAGGTGGTTTCCCCTCTTGTTGGTAGTTGGTCTTCTCCGCTCATTTGAGGGTATATTGGATCCACGTTGCTGCCTTATTGTTGCTTTCGTTATTTGTGGATATTATGGCTAACAATAAAAAATTGTTAGAGAGAGTGTCACCTTTGATCTCCATTCCATGTTAAAGCCTATGTCATGGATTATTTGTAGGCTTCATTTGGAGAGAGTTTCGTACTTGTTCGCCATTTTATTTTGAAGTTTATATCATAGAATAAATTTGTAACAAGTTGGGTATGATCAATATCTATATTCTACCTTAAAATGGAGTGTTAGAAAATAATAAATACAAGTATGAAAGGATTAGAGTTATAGTCAATTAAGAAAACTGTTAGCTGTAATACAGTATGCTGTTAGCTGTAATATAGTATATAACAGCTAAATTGTAGATGTAATTTTACTTTTCTCTTTATATAAATAGATAGTGTAAATTAAATATTAATCATTTGAATACAAACAAATTCAATTCCAAAAAAAAACTACTCTATTCTTAAAAAAAAATCATAATTGTGTTCGTGACTTTACTTACATAATCAAACAGTGAAAGATACGATAGAATAAAATTTATTTACTTCATCTTCATATAAAAATTACTTTTTTAAAATAAAATTTCTGCTTAATAAACATTTTTTAATAAAAAAGTTTAAAATTAATTTTCAAATATTTATCTAAAAAAAAAAAAAAGGCAAATGTTTCCAACTCAAATGCATTTTGAATCAATTGCGCCTAAAACCCTTTTTCCTACAAAACGCCTTTACTAAGACCCTCGTAAGACCCTTTTTTTCTCTTTCATGGCATGTCTTCCTCTTCTTGCATAATCTTCAACCCTACTTCTATGGCTTTTTCTTCGGCTGTCCGTTTGTCTTCTACTCTTCTTCGTAACCACCTTCCCTTTCCCAATATCCGCTTCTCTAGCCTTCGCTTACGGCTTTCTGAGCTCCGCCTTCTATCAACACTCCCTTTGCCCCGGACCCACCCACGGCAGCTGCCGGTCCGGCGCAGAGCTTACGCTTCGGCAAGAGAGGAGGATGATAATGAAGAGCCAAACGGGACTTTGTTGGTGAACGACTCGAATGGGGGCAGAGACGGACGAGTTGTACCCGTGGAGCTACACAAAGAGGCCACGGAGGCTTACATGGCCTATGCCATGTCAGTTTTACTTGGTAGGGCTTTGCCAGATGTAAGAGACGGTTTAAAGCCTGTTCACCGGAGGATACTGTGAGTAGTAATTGAAGGCTCTATGAATTTTTATTTTCTTCATGGCGGTTCTAATTGAGATTTAGTAGGGTAAATTTCACTTATGCTTTGTTTGGATGGGAGTAAATTGAATTTACTTTAACGAGGGAAAATGGGAGTAATGTAATTTGTATTTTCAGTTATTTTCATTCTATTGTTTGGATAACTTAACAAAAACAGAGAGTGAATAAGATTTTCATAGATATATTTGATAATTATATCCTATATGCTTGGTCGTGCATCAGCCTGCCTATATCTATGCTTGGCCGTGCATCATGCACAGGGAGACCTTGAGTGGTCGTGCAATACAAGTCTATTTGCCTTGAGTGGCCATGCAACACAAGGCTAATAGTCTTGAGTGGCTGTGCAACACAAGGCTATTTGCCCAAGCATGAATTTGGATAATTTGGTAATCCCGTTTATTTATCCCGCTTTCTCTCCGAATTGAAAGGAAATAAAATTCTTGAAAGAGAGTTAATTGAGAAATTTAATTTTCATTGGATTTTTCTTTCAATTTTATGATTTTACAATCCAAACAAGAGAAAGTAAGGTAATTTCAATATACTTTCTACCCAATTACTTCAACTTCCGTCGATCCAAACATAGCGTTATCGTTTTCAATGTTCTTTTATACTGTGCTTTGGAGTTTTAGGGTGGAATGTAATTTAAAAGGGGTTGAATGCAATGGAGAAGAAGGTAATTTTATGTAAAACCATTTGTTTGGGAGTTTTTGACTGATGAGCATGCATTAATAAATCCTATAGAACCTTAGATTACATCCTTTAGTCCTCTCAATTGAGATTAGATAGTGGATGCAAAAATTTTTGTATTGATTGACCTCCATTTTCATTGAAAAATTTTTTACTTATAAACACAAATTAGCATTTGTTAGGTTCCATCCATGACCTCATTCTAGGAGCCTTATATGGTGGCTGTAAAGTCTGTAATTTTACACTGTACGACGCATGCCATAAAGTTTAAGTGGAGTGTGCATGTGAGGTAGGGTGTCTAAATTTGGATCTATTAGAATGAAGGAATGAGGTGTGGACTAAATTTACTAGAACTGAGAGTATGGTGGTGAAATCAAGAAAATGAAAGATTAGGCTGTAATTAAGTTAAAGAAGTGAAAGAGTAGTTTTTCCTTGTTTGCTGAAGTGTAGGGGAAGGATACAAAAAAAAAAAAAAAAAAAAAGAAAGGTTAGCTCAAGGATACTTAAAGAACTTACCTCTTTTGGGTTTGCTGGCTGTTGTGGCCAGTGTAGGCTGTCATAAAATGATTGATTGCTGTTCCTTTTCTATCTGAATGGTATTTTTAATTTTATAATTGTGTCAAGTAAATAAAATCATTTTCATCTCAAACATTTGACTGCAGGTTTGCAATGCATGAATTGGGGCTCTCATCAAAAAAGCCATTTAAAAAATGTGCTAGAGTTGTTGGTGAGGTCAGAATTATTTAATTTTAAGAGAAGCATTATCCGCTTTATGCTTGTAACACAATTTGTATGATACGAATTGTTCACTGTTGCAGGTTCTGGGTAAATTTCATCCCCATGGAGACACTGCTGTCTATGATGCACTAGTTCGAATGGCACAGGTAAAAGTGGGAGAGGATGTTTAAAGTGTGCTATACTTCTGACTGCTTTATGCCTGTTTTAGCCTAGTGTTTTGAGTTATTCTTTTTGGATTTCTTTTTCAAGGTGGTAGCAAAGTGTTATTGGTTTCAAAGGCTAACAAAGAATAGTTTTGCTGCTTACATCATTGCAAATTCCACTAATTGCATTTTTATTAAGCTTCGAAGCTATCTTTCATGCCTAGTGCCAAAGGCATGAAGTAATCTTAACATTTTGTGGGTCTCCAACTCCCTCTGCCCAATGTGGCCCTTTAACAAACAAGAATCTAGAAAAAGAAAAAGAAAACAAATTAAGAACAGAAAAAAGATACTAAACACCTTTACATTTAGCTCTGGTTTTACATTATTTGCCTTTTTAGTTCTTGTTTATCAGAAATATTAAACTACCTAAGTCATTGTTATTAGTGATATCAAAATATTATGGCTCTTATAGCTTCATGTAACTTTATTCATTTGTGAGATATTTCATGCAGGATTTCTCCTTACGGAACCCTCTAATTAAGGGCCATGGGAATTTTGGTTCAGTTGATGCTGATCCTCCTGCTGCCATGCGTTATACAGAGTGCAGGCTTGCAGTATGCTGTTATACTAATTTTTCATTTCAGTACATGCCCACACCTACTGGCACAAACAGTCATAATAAACGCACAAACAGGCTTGAATTTATTTCGTGTTTATTTTGGTGGAGGACTTTGAATTTATAAAGTTCTACTGAAATATTTGTTTAATTTGAGCAGTGTAGGTTGTATTTTATGTATTTCTATAATATTATAATATTAAGGACATTTTAAGAAATAATGATAATTGAATTTAGTTTTAATTTGTTCCAAACAAAAAAAAAAAAACATGGAATTCAACTATACATGTTTTAAATTTTGGCCTTCCAAACAAAAGAATCCATTTTGAATTGAATTCTATTTTGAATTAATTTGCAAATGAATTCTATGTTTTGAATTCCAGTTTGTCAAACTGGCTGTAAATGTATTGATAATCTATTTTGTTGGATGTTGATGGCAATCTATTGGCTTTGTTATTTGCTATGCCATTCTTATATTTGTAAGGCTGAATATGTTCAGCTGTCTTATCATATCTCAGAAACATCCATCTTTGATACTATAGATTGCCTGGCTATTATATGTATTTGTTATTTGCTTTGTTTGTATACTAAGGATACGATCCACATCTAATGATGATCAATCACTTTAATTTTATTCTTCCAGGCGCTCACTGAAGCGATTCTGTTGGCTGATCTAGAACTGGATACAGTAAGAGCTGTTTCTTGATGCATGTTGTAGTTGTTTTCATGTGTTCAGCCATCCAATATATCTTTCTGCAAAACTGTTTTCTGTTGCAGGTCGATTTTGTTCCTAATTTTGATAACTCCCAAAAAGAACCTTCACTTTTGCCTGCTCGCCTTCCAACACTATTGTTGAATGGTTCATCTGGTATTGCGGTAATACTATAGACACATGCTTCAATTCTTATGCATTCTTTTTTTTCTCTCCTTCTTATGTGGCATGAGTAGTTCAATGCCAAATAATTAATTGTTTTTCAGGTTGGCATGGCAACCAACATTCCTCCTCATAATCTTGGAGAGCTAGTGGATGTGCTATGTGCATTAATTCAGAATCCAGAAGCCACTGTAAGTGCCAAAAAGCGTAGGTGAATATATTAAGTACTTGTACATCAGTGGATGTCGCATTCTTTATTCTCTCTTGTCTAACTTTCATTTTTTTTTTGCGTGTAGCATGTGCATTGTTAATTACCATTTTGTAGTGGAATTTGAGCGACCTGAAAATTTTAATGGATGTCAATCAATTTTATTTCAATCAATTAGCTGCTAGTTATTATTCTAGGTTAAGGGGTATTTTTGTATTATTAGCTCTGCTGGAATAGTGGTTCATATCTATTACGGTGTCTTTTCATTTTTAAAGTAAAGTAATTTTTGAGTCCTTATTAGTTTAGGAAGACATATCTGCCTTGTAGTTTTCTTTAGGAATCCAAATCCTAAAGAGGATTAGGATAGTACGGGTCAAATGCCCTACAGGTCTATGATTAAATGGGTATGAATGTTGATTTTGTAATGTTATTAATTCAATATTCAGTCAATTAATAGAATTTCCTGGTATGGCTGCTTTTGTGTCGTATTATGGCTGTCTTCTTGGGTTTGATTCTGATAGGAACTTAGGTGTTACTCCTATGATCAAGGTTTTTGAACCCGGCCCAGGGAAAGTATTAGCGTGTACAAAGGGTCAAGAGTCAAAGGTTCAACTGGGATTGAACCGGAATAAGAAAGTTTTAATTAAATATAATATATAAATTTGTCAACATAGTGTTCATAATGTAAAAAATAAAAAAAATAATGTCCATAATAATATTATCATTGCTAAAATTCATATTTAATAAAAATTCCATTTCAAAATAATTAAACTGCAAGTATAATAGTCTTCAAAAATATAATTCAAAATATTAAAAACAACAATATACTAATTTCCTAAATCAAAGTACTAGTATAGAAATCCGGTGCTAATTGAATAAACAAATAATAAAGTAGTAAACAACAACGTAAAGGATAAACTAATAAAAAAGTAACAATAGAAGTAACAAAGTGAAGGAAGAAAGCTTGCCTTTTCCGGTGATGAATTTGCTTGTGTCAATGGACAGGTTTCAGTTTGCGGTGTGTAGGCTTAGGGATTGTAGGAAGAAGACAAAAATAAAAAATGACTATATATTCTACTAGGACAGCGGGATAGTATTTGTGACTGTGAGTGATAGACCATTGAAAAAGTGCAAGAGAAGGAAAAGTTTGCAGATTTGCACAAAAACGATATATTTTTATCAAATAAAAAATTGGTCAAACCAATACGAGGTGGACTGGATCATGGTCCAACCACCCAGTTCACCAGTTTTATCCGAATTTCAACATTTTTGGGTTTTAACCTTATCTGAACTGGTAACCAGTTTTCAGTTTTTCGATTGAATCGGTTGGGCCGGTTTGGGTTTGAAAACCTTGCCAATGATATTCTAGGTTTTATCTTTCTCATTAGCTCTACCTTAAGCATCTTTGTTTCCTTTCATGTGTTTACTCAATTCTAGCAAACCTATAAATTTAAAAATATGAACCCTTCATGAATGCAAGCTATCCTGAATTGCATGCCATGCTAGTTGAGAGGAACTATATTAAGAATAAATAAGATAGCATTTTGCAAGCACAAAAGAATCTTCTTCTTTAAAATGGTGACATTGTTAAGAGTATTATCATTTTCATGTTTGTTAGTTTGTTATTACAGTGAAATATGCGATGCAATGTGTTGTAGTGGCTACTATAGAACGTTTCAATTCAGATACCAATGCATTGTGTTGTAATGGCTGTTATAGGACATTTCAATTTAGGCTAGCAATTGTAATCCCTTATTAGAAGAAAAAGGAGATGAGATATAAAAGTTGGCATGCTATGTACTTGAAATATAGCCTTAGTAAATAATTTTAAATGTTTTTGCTTCTTCCATCTACGTTATGATGTGAGATTCTTTTTCTTTTTCTCCACCATATAGGTATGTTTGATATTGCATGTGTATATTAAATATTGAGCTAAGTTCTAGTCAAACCTTCAATTTTAGTTGCTATGCTAGTTTTCCAAGAATGTCAACCATAGAGCCATCAATCAGTTCTGCAACATTCTGTCTGTTACAGACTGTAAATAGTTAGCATAATTTTAGGAATAGATAACTAGGTTCCTTTGTTAACTAGAACTCTAACTGTTTCATATTTGTATAAATACATGTACCTTTGAATACAGAAAAAGAAAAAAATAATTCTCCCATTTGCATTTTGTCACATGGTATCGGAGCTTTAGGCTCATTTTGGTTTTCGAATTTCTAGCATTTTCTTTCGGTTAAGGAATATTCTCCTCCTTGGGTCACCAACTTCGGGACCATTTTGTCTCACTGTCGATATCGAAAGGAGTGCAAGGGTGTTTTTTGCCTCTACACAAAATCCGGTGTCCATCTTGCTGGTGAGTGAGTCTCACGCGCCGCCACAGTTCTTGCCCCTTCCTCATGCGCCGGCACGTGGGAGTGCGTGTGGTGTTCGGCTATCCTCCGATTCATTTTTCGTCATCGCCTGGTTGCCCCTAATAAGATCCTCAAGTCAGATTTTTCATCTGGTTTCTTCCGAATTCTTTCGCTCTGTAGCTTTTGGTTCTATTCTGGAGGGTTTTGCTTCCCTTTCTTTGTGGTTTCTGGTTCTGTTCTTAAGAGTTTTGGGTCTATTGGCTTATTTGAGGAGTTGTTGGAATTTTCTGAGCTTTGTTTGCTGTTGTGGTTGTGGTATTTGAGTGGTGGTTGCTGTTGCCACTAGTTCTTGGGTGTTGGTTTGCTACTTCAATCTCCTGCAACCATGTAGAGTGGATCGCACTTGCTGTGGAGATTTTAGGTTCTTTGTTTTTGCTTCTTTCTTTCCTATGGGTTTGGATTGCATTCTATTAAGAGATTTGGTGTCCTGGTTATTTGTCACTAGTGTTTGGATATTTGTGAGGTGTTATTTTTTGTGGCTTGTGTATTTGTTAGAGAATGGATTGTAATTAGCTGTAAATTGATTTACTTTCCTTGTACAGAGTTATCGTTTAATTTGATCTCAGTAAGTAAACTTACACAAAATCTTAAGTGTAGTATCACGTTCTTCCCTGATCATGGTGTTTTTCAAGATCTTGTGACAAATTAGGTTATTTGCAAAGGGTATCAAGCTGATGGGCTATAATGTTCTGATTCTACAAGTCGGGGAGAGGACTACCATTGGTTGGGCTATAATGTTATTATAAGGTCAGCAGTGGTTCCCACTCCTGTTATTCCAAGTGATTTGGATCTTCCTACTTCAAGTGATCCTATTCCTACTATTGTAGGTGATTTAGCTTCACTTGCTCTAGCAAAGCCGCCTATAGTACAGGTTTATTTTAGGAGATATGGAATTTGCAATACAATGTCTGAATCATATTTATCATTGGATTTAGTCCCAGATGATCTTGATCTTCCCATTGCCCTACGGAAAATCAAACGCCAGTGTGCCTATACTATTGGTAGTTTCATCTCATGATCATTTATTTCCATCTACGTGTTCTCGTATTGCTTCTCTCGATTTGGTTTCTGTTCCTTGAACAGTTTAAAAAGGTTTGTCTCATTCCGGTTTGCATGGTGTAATGATAGAGGAGATAAATGCCTTAGATACGAATAATATTTGAGAGTTAGTAAATTTACCTAAACGAAAGAAGGTTGTAGGTTGCAAATGGGTCTTTACAGTCAAAGTGAATCCGGATGGTTCTGTAGCTCGGCTTAAAGCTTGACTTGTTGCTAAAGGATATGCCTGGACTTATGGAGTGGATTATTCTCATACTTTCTTCCTAGTCGCCAAACTGAGTTCTAGCCGTTTGTCCATATCTTTGGCAGCCTTCAAATACTGGCCTTTACATCAATTGGACATTAAAAGTGTTTTCGTTGATGGTGACCTTAAGGAAGAAGTCTATATGGAGCAACTACCTGGTTTTGCTGCTCAGGGAGAGTATGGGAAAGTTTGTTATTTGAAGTAATCCTTGTAGGGATTGAAGCAGAGTCCTCATTCTTGGTTTGGAAAATTCAGTGAGGTTGTCCAAGAGTTTGGGCTAAAGAAAAGTTAGTGTGACCACTCAATTTTCTACAGGCAATCGGAAGCTGTCATTATTTTTCTTGTGGTTTATGTTGATGATATTGTAATTATAGGGAGTGATTATGGATGTATCACTTTACTTAAGTCTTTTATGCATGGTAGATTTCACATCAAAGACTTGGGCTAGTGGAAATATTTTTTGGGAGTAGAAGTGTTGAGAAGTAAGAAATGAATTCTTCTATCCCAAAGAAAATATGTTCTTGACTTGATTGCAGAAATTGAAAAATTAAGAGTTAAGCCATGCAGTACTCCTATGGTTTCCAATGTAGAACTTACAAAGGATGATGGTGATCATTTTGATAACCCAGAGAGATATTGGAAGTTAGTTGGAAAATTGAATTATTTCACAGTATCTCGTTTAGATATCGTATTTGTAGCGAGTGTTAGTCAATTTATGGCTGCTTCCACTTTTTGTCCTTCTTTTTAACCAAGCGAACCGGGCTGGAGAAAGCACTCTGACTTGGTCATATAATCCCCGGTTGCTACACTTTGTTCACCTGCTTCTGAATTTTCATTTTCTATATGTATAGGTATCTATATGGTCAGACATTGACTGCTTCATGGCCTGGAACAAGTTGAATGGCATGATTATGCAAACGTTGTGGTGGTAGCCCAGTCAATATTTGAAAAACTGCAAAGAATTGGGTAATGAGAATTTTAATGTCCGACATCTGCTTTGTGGAGAGGCCTTGCACAGAATCTGGTGGCAGTTGAGGATGGTGTCGATACATTTGCTTCAAACTCCCCCCTCCTAACCAAACCTGCAGAGCATCCATATCAAAAAGAGTTCCCTCAATGCCTATTAACTCAATCTGCTTGCCTCCATATTCAAACCACATCCATCTCTAATCCCAGTTATGCATGATGTTACCCAAAGTCTTCAACCAGTCAATTCCTAACACAAAATCAAGAGGCTCGAGATCAAACACCAATGCATCCAATTGACTAGTAAGGGTGCCCAAATTCAATTGAACATCTCTGCATTTTTCTTGGACTAGGACGCGATATCCATCTCCTAACTTAATATTCACAGGGGGAAATGGAGTCAATGGTTAGGCTTAGAGACCTCACTAGCTTCTGAGAGATGAAATTATGGGTTGCTCTTGAATCCACAAGCAACACAATAGGTATCCCCTGTAGCTTCAAGGGCCTGGCTGCTTGTGCATTACCCCCTGCCTTAAAGGAAATTTCAATGGAATTACACTCACCTTCCTTGCCGTCGCCTTCCTCCAAAGTAACGGCTGTCATTTCTTCGTTCTGCTCTCTAGCTTCTCAGAACAAGCCGTTCTCGAGTATGGTGATCCGAAATTCCCCTGCATTGCACTGATGTTGCGGGCTATAGGGTTGAGTGCACTTGAAGCACAACCCCAACCTTCTTCATTCTTCAATCTCCTCCAGAGACAAATGGCATGGCCCCCTATTTCAATTCTGCTGTTGAACTCTGTTTTGGGGATGGAACAAACGATGTGGGAGTGTTCTTTGGAGAATTATTGGGCTTGGATCTGTATTTTTGTTTTTCGGGTCGGTTTGACCCAATTCTTTAGGGTTAATAAGGTGCCAATTTTGGGGGTTGGCATGATTGATCTCCACTTGACCCATTCCCACTCCTCCCTTCTCTCTCATCACCGATCGGCTTCCCGGAGGGCTAAATGTCTGTTCTTCATCCCAATCAAGCTGCATAGTCTCTTCACAGGTCTGAGGTTTTAAATAGCGTACCCATCTCCCTAGTTCTTCCCTCAATCCTCCCATGAAATACCTCAGGAATTGAGTTTTGAAAGTTTTGGGAATATATCTAGTGATCGACTCAAAACTCCTTTTATGTACTCTTCCACACTTTCAGTCTGAAATAGAGCCCTAAACTCTTCATAAGGATTTTGAGTTCTCCATTTGCCTAATCGCCCATTGAATTTGAGCTTGAATGCTCCCATGTCATCTATGGATTATCACGCAGTGCCTGAGAGGACCATGTGATTGTTGCTCCGGTCATGCACATTTGTGCCAAAGTGATTTTCATCCTTTCTGGAGTATGATGTACGCTGAAATACAGCTCTGCCTTAGCGATCCAGCTGTGGGCCTTTGGCCCCGTTGAACTCCGGCAATTTCACCTTTGGTAATGCTATCATTTCAACCCAAAATAGTTGGGTCTTATGCAGGTATCCAGCCGGGGAGAGGTGGGCTGTCCAAATTTTGTACTGGAGTGAACGAAAATTCTTCTTGGAGTGTCATCGCTCATGTCTGTTTCATTAGTGGTATGCTGGTCTTCTTGTTCTCTTCTATGGGTTGTTTTTCGATTTCTAGCGGTAGTTTGGCATCCAGGGAATCAAACTTCTCTTCTACAAATTTCTGGAATGCAGCGATGGTTCGCTGGATTGCCCCTAGAGTTTCATCGTAGGAATCCACTCGAGCCTGTAAATTGAGCTTGGATTGTAATTGGGTTTGAGGTGGGTCAGCCATTTTCTTTTGGTTTCCCACAGGCGGTGCCAATTGATAAGAACATAATCAACACAACAAACTTCTCAATGAAAAATAAATCAAATAAAGTATTGAGAGGAAGAATAGATTGTTTTATTCATGATGGAAGGATTGATACAATCCCCATAGGAAGATAAACTTCCCTCTCAAAGATGGAGCCCTGCTCTAAAGCAGTAAATACAATGCTATTCAAAAGATGCCCCTCTTCCCCCAAAAACAAAGCTAAAATAACAATCCAAAAAGTGAAACAGTTTTCTCCCCCTACTGTCCAGCTAGCCTAGGCTATATAACAAAATATTCCAGCTCGATAACAGATTTGCTGGTTTCCTTCTTTGCCCCTGCCTTCTTGTTTCTTCCTGCAGGTGTAGACCTGCAATTTCCTTGGCCCAAATGAATTCTGGTCCAGCAGCTCATCTTCCATCTCAACTTCTCTATCAGGATTTTACTTCTTATATATATATATATATATTTATTTATTTATTTTGGCTATAGGTTCCAACATTCTCAGTCTTAATTAATGAAAATATTGATATTTGGTGTAATATTTTCAACCTGTAGAAGTTTTTCACTATTTTAGGTTCTCTCTAAAAGAGCATTCTTTAGTTTGTAAATTTCTCTTTGAAAATTATTCTCTCTCAACCCCATATAATTGCTGTCCAGTTTTTCTTAAAATCTTCCAAATTAGACCTGCCAAAGTATCTCTCTCTCTCTTTTTTTTTTTTTTTTTTTTTTTTATTGTGACCTCCAGTATCATTGAAGAACAAGATGATGCTCTTCCTCTAGCAGAGATAGCAGTCATGGTCCAAGATGTTTAATAAATAACATGCTTCAATTCCAAAAATTTATAGAAGCTTTACCATACGGAGGGGACAAATAGCCTTCTTGTTTGTTTAGAAAAGAGGCTAATATTCTTTTGGATCTGTGTCATCAATTCAAGCATGCTAGGGATGGTTACTGGATGCTTTGGTTTTCATTGACTTCTTTTTTTTTTTATTTATTTTATGAATTCCTGTTATATTTTTATGATATTTTTTTGGTCGATAATGAAGGTTTACTTTGTCTGAGTTATTTAACTTTTATGGGACTTAGGAGTAGTTTGGTAATAATATTCTTTGATTGAAGAAACTAAGTTTGATCTTTGATCTATTAGTCCGTTTTGCTTTGAAACTTGATATACAAAGAAATAAAATAGCAGATGGGCCATGAGAGGAGGGAGAAAAATAACAACTTTAAGGTAAGAGATTGGTTAAAGGCAAAAGAGCGAGTAGTTGGGGTTATCATTGGTTAAAGATTAGGTTAGCAAGAGCAACGAGTTACATTTATTTTTATATTACTGCCTACATAGCTTATTGGCTGGAGCATTTGGCCTGTTTGTCTTTGAATATTCAAATCGGCACAAAAAGTTGTATTTGCCAATTGAAAAGGGTATTGTTAGTTAGATTTGAAAAAGTGGCTAGAGTTAGTATTTTTGTATTTCATGGAGTTAATCGGTATGTCTGTTTGAGTTGGTGCAACTGCATAAAAATAATAGTAGTATTATGATTATTGAGGACCAGCCCTAGGTTTGGCTTTTCAATCCATTCCGGATCATATTATTTTGTAACAATAACGTTAACAGTTACTGTGACGATGACTGCAATGAAAAG
Organism: Excoecaria agallocha; assembly: GCA_037975025.1. Classification (NCBI taxonomy): domain Eukaryota; kingdom Viridiplantae; phylum Streptophyta; class Magnoliopsida; order Malpighiales; family Euphorbiaceae; genus Excoecaria; species Excoecaria agallocha. The sequence goes on along the minus strand of CM075813.1, from coordinate 57,259,753 downwards.
CAAATATAGCAATATGGAGAATGTTGAAATTACCTGCTAAAAACAGGAAACAAAGATCAAACACGAGATGAATCCAGGTTGATAAAAGTGGTAGTATCATGCGTTTCTCTTTGAAATATGACAATTTTTGACCAATTCTACTTAGAGGGGCTTACTATTGAAGTTGATTGTAGAAATGTTTCTTCATCAATGATCCTTAAATGCATAATGGTGTGATAATGGTACAGTTTAAAAGAAAATAATCAACTCGAGAATTGTTTGCTTCTTTAGAAGCATGAGAGGAGGGTTACGAGTTATTATAATTTATTGTTGCTATTACAGAAAAATAGTTTATTAGAAAAAACAAAAAAATAAATTAGAAAGAGAAAATTATAGTATATATGCGTGGTTGATGTACATTATACATATGCACACATACATGGGTACATAACTATTTGTGTATATGTGTGTGTGTGTAATCAGAGTTTACTTGTGTTTTAATTCTAATTGGCACTGGCATAAATCAGTTTGACCTCTCTCTTTCTCTCTCTCTTTTATTTTTTAATATTCAAACTTGGAACATTCATTAAGCTTGTTAGTATTTTATGGATCAGCCACTAATCTCTAAACCAAGAGCATATCAGAAAAATAGTTTATTACTTTGTTGAAAATCGATCATTCTCTTAATTGGGCTTACATGAAGTAAGCTTTGATGCCATACTAGATGGGGTTGGCTATATGGACTATTTGTCCCAAAATCCCTTTGTTCATGGCTAGATTTGCCTCTATCTTCTGGATTCAACTAAGCCACAAACAAAATCACACCCTAGGTTGATGATAAATATAGTTGAAGAAATGCGTGAAACTTTTCTCAAACAATCCACCTGAATTACGACCTTGATTAATGCTATAAATGTAATAATATGATAATTGTGATCAAGAAGTATATTGTGCATTCAAATCTCAAGTAATATTAGCTGAGTTGAGTATGAAAAATTTGTACAATCTAGTGCCAACTCCGTAGGACAGAGCAGCCTACTTCCCATAGTGGTGCTGCTACTGGTAAGGATATCCATGCTATAGAGCCTTCAGTGCATTTCTTAAATTGTTAACTTTTGATGCAAGAATGTTCATGTGCCAACAACACACTATGTATAATGGTATGGCTAGTTGTGAAATATATAGTATATCGAGTGTGTTAGTAAAGAAAAATCGCTATCTGAAATGTGAAAGATTTGAAGACTATTGATAACTTCTTTTTTGAAGTAATATTGGAGTTATTAGAACTCAATGATCCATTATTGCATTTGTAAGGTTTTAAATATGTATAAATTCAGGATATGTGTAGGATTACACATAGGATTATGAAATTACTATAATTTTTGCTTTTAAACCTAAACCACATAGTTTTTGTTCCCATTCAACTGCCTCTGATCCCCTCTTTTTTTTGTTGATTAACTTTTTATTGGTATTTTGTATATCTATTATTGTAACATTTTATTGTATGCATATTGTCACAGTTGCAGGAGTTGCTGGAATACATGCCTGGACCTGATTTCCCTACTGGAGGATTAATTATGGGCAACCTTGGGTAGGTTAAAATGTTGATTGCACCTTCTTATGCATCAATTGATTGCAAACTGGAACTAGTTGGTGCTAGTTCATACAATCCTTTGATAGTACGGGTGTAACTACTATGGAGAATATGTGTGCTATCTTCCATTGGGAAATGTTATGCAATAGGTTTTTATTTCATAAAGAAGTGGAAGGAGAGACAATAGATCAGTAGAATACTTGTGTTTATGGTTTCTACAATCATGAAGGAATCGTTCTTTTAGAATTGTTCCTTGGGTAATTTTGTGGTTCGAATCTTATAGGCCATCGACAAGATCATATATGCTGATTTGATGGAAATTTATCAAATGCGAAATTACTAAAGGCATAGTTTTCGCTTATTTGGTTGTCTTAATTTCTTTAGGCCTTGTAATAAAATAGAGCAGAAATGCAAAATTGATTTTTTATATCTTTTTCAATGAAAACAATGATATATATATATACACACACGTACAATGATGTGATCCATGGTAATAAATATAGGTTAGCCTAACAATTAGCTACCTTTAATGTGCTAAGTATACAAGCAAAGTAAATCTTTACAACTAACCTACATCTTGTAACACATCCCTTCAAGCTGGAGTATAGATTTTAATCATGCCAGTAAAAATCAAATTTTCTTGAATCTTTTCATAGATAAAGTGGTAATCAACCTCAATGTGCTTGGTTCTTTCATTAAACATTATATTAGAGGTATATGATAATAGCTTGATTGTCACCCTATAGTCTTGTTGGTACTTAAGGCTTCAAACCAATTTCAATTAGAAGATGACATATCCACAAAATCTCACATGTGGGTTATGCCAGTCCTGTACTCGGATTCTACACTGGTTTTCGAACAACACTTTGCTTTTCTCTTCCAAGCTACTAATTTTTCACCAACAAAAATGCGATAGCTTGTAGTGGATCTCCTATCAATCTTGGATTTAGCACAATCAACATCTGCAAAACCTTTTTTACGAGTGTGCTTGCGATTGCTATACAATATGCCAAGTTCAAAAGCTCCTTTCAAGTAACACAGGATCTTTTCCAAGGCTTTCCAATGTTTGATAGTAGGTGTAGACATAAATTGACTCACAATATTGACAGCATAAGCAATATATGGACGAGTGATCACGGTAAGATAGTTTAATCTCTCGACTAATTTTGTATACCTTTTAGGATCATCAAATAGATCACCATCTTCTTTTGTGAGATGTACATTAGGCACCATCAGTGTGTTGTATGAGTTAGCTCCCAACTTTCCAGCTTCTGCAAGCAGATCAAATACATGCTTAGATAAGAAAATCCCTTGCTTTTTGATACTTTTACCCCCAAAAAGTATTTCAACTGGCCAAATTCTTCTCTGTGAAACTTCCTATGCAAGAATGACTTGAGGGAAAAGATTCCGAGATGATCATTTCCTGTAATAACAATATCATTGACATATACAAGAAGGACAACCCCAATGGCTGACTATCTATAGAAGACTTGGTGACCTCACTTACTCTTCTTCAGCCCAAAGTCCTTAATTACCTCACTAAACTTGCCAAACCAGGCACCAAAACTTTACCTAAAAGCATGCACAGATTTTTTTGAACGATAGACTTTTCCATCCTCCTCTGAGCAACAAGCCTAGGTGGTTGCTCCATATACAGTTCCTTTTGGAGATCACCATAGAGGAATGCATTCTTGATATCTGGTTGGCGAATGGCTAGTTTTCAGGGAAAGCCATAGATATGAAGAGACAAACAAAAAATAATTTAGCCATTGGGGAGGAAATATTAGAACAATCCACCCTATAAGTTTGAGCATAACCTTTAGCAAGAAGTTTGGCTTTAAGATGAGCCACAAAACAAATCTGATGCAACAATTGAATTGTCTGGTGGTCCTTTTGTGATGGTATACAGTAACATGTCACCTTCCTCCGCCTACTAGGTGTAGGAGGTGAGAGAATTGTATCATCTGATGCAAGAACTGAATTGCTTGGTGGTCCTTTCGTGATAATATAGTAACTAGTCATCTTCCTCCCTTGACTTGTAGAAGCTGGTAATGTGGTGAAGAGGGTTTTGCTTTTTTGAAAAAGTAACATCTGTAGATATAATATATTTGTTAAATTCAGGATAATAGCATTTGTATCATTTCTAAAGACGAGAATAACCCAAAAATACACATTTTAAAGCTTTTGGATCCAACATAGTTGTATGAGGTATAACATCTCAAACAAAACAAGTACTCCCACAATTTCTTGGCTCCACAGGTGATAATGTCTTTGGTTGCAAACAAAATGCGATTAATAAAAAATAAGCTAATGATGGTTGCAAACAAAATGCGATTAATAAAAAATAAGCTAATGAAGACAACATCCGCTCAAAGTTGTTCAAGAACCTTCATTTGAAATAGCAGTGCTCGAGTTGATTCAAGTAGATGCCTGTTCTTCCTCTCAGCTGCTTCCTTTTGAGATGGTATATAAACACAAGAAGATTGATGGAGAATGCCATTTTGTGTCTTGTATGTATGAAAGGACTTCGAAAAAAATTCCTTGTCATTTTGACTTTTCAAAATATGAACAAGAGCGTTAAATTAAGCCTTTATCTTAGTACAAAAGGCACAAAAATCAGAAAATAATTTAGAATAACTAAAGATTTTTGAGAATAAAAAATTTATTAATTCTCTTATCTTAAAAAACCTAAAAAAGTACGAGCTATTTATAAAAAGAAAAAAACAAAAAGAGTTTTAAATCTATTCTAATAAGGAAATATAAAAGCTAACTAGAAAATAAACTCTATTTAGGAACGTAACATAGAATTCTAATCTAATTAGGAAACCTAAATTTTAACAAAGAAAATCAAAGAATTCTAATCCTAATTAAGAGATCCAACTTCTTCCTTCAAATTGGTGCATAAATATTATGTATGTCCAATTTGTAAAATAGTATGTGACATGTCCTGTTGTGAAGTGCTTTAGTAAACACATCCTTGTAGTACAAAACTAAATAATGGCAGCTCTTGAAATTCTCCAAAACTCCTGCCATTTTATTCTTAGCACTGAAAAAGTCTTATGTCAAAGCACTGATATTGAGCATGAACATCGGTTTGTAATGGAGAATGCTCAATACCTAAGAAGTTTGAAAAGGAACCCAAAAACAAGATGATAAATTGAGTTCGGACAAGTCTCAGACAAGGTCAGAAAATGCCGACAAGAAGATTTAGAAAAGAATCGGGATTGGATGGTGGCTAGAAAGACCTGTTTGCGCGTCACTCGCTGATGCATGAATAGTACCTCACCGTCTTCAACCGGCATGTGTGCTTCACTTGTGACTCCTCCGGTGATCAGATCTGGTGGGTTGGATGATCTGAAGGTGGCGCATCCTTTGGCAATGGTGGTGTAAGTCGCCTCCTACTCAAAATAGCAAAGCCCAATTTTAGTGTTCTAGAGTTTTTATACCACACCAAAAAAAAAATTAGGGATTTTATACTAAATTTTGGTGTTACAGGGTTTTCAAATCACATAAAAAAATTAGAAATTTTTCTGACGTAACAAGAAGGAAAACTCAACTTTTTGATACTTTTCTAAAACGGGTATTTTATCTAATGCTTAAAAGGAGAAAACTCAACTTGTATAAAGAGCAAGACTCTGATACCATAAAAATTTTATTAATTCTCTCATTGACTCCATGCACTGGAGGGTTGAACTAAAATATCAACAGAATATAGAGATGACCTCATATCAGTACCAAATAGCCATAGGGGCACTGGAATTTGGCTAGAAAGAAAGATGAGACATCAGTAGAAAAGATTGGAGCTCCAACCAGTTACACGTGCCTCCACGCGCTGGTGCATGAAGAAGACCTAGAGGAAGGAGTGGTGTGTGAGGCCCACTCGCTATTTTGGCAATAAGATTTTAGGGAATGGCCAGAATAAGCCTTGCACACCCTCCTAAGGTGGCGCTGAAGCAAAATAGTCACCGGAAAATGTGACCCAAAGAAACAATTACTGATAATAGGTAGTAACCTAGTTGACTAGAAAACCCAGAAAAGTGCCAATTAGCCCAAAAGGCTATGATACCATGTATTAAAATAGAGCAGAATACATAATAGTTTTATTGTGTCTTATTCAATGAACACACACACACACACATATATGCATATAGTGTTGTGATCTATGGATGCTAAATATAACAATTAACTACATCTAATTATGCTAAGTATACAAGGAAAGTAAATCTTTACAGCTGACCTACACCCTGATACATGCCTAATAAACTGGAACCTTTTAAGATCTCATAATTTTGGGTCCTAATTTTGTACTTCCTTCGTTTTCTTTTATGTATCACTTTTGAGTAAAATTCAAATTCTATTTATCTGTCACTTTTAGACTTTTAATGTAATTTAATTTGTTTTTTCAATTTATATTTTTCCCAATAAAATTGAAACCAATTAGATTTGATAAATTTGTTTTAATCACACATTTAATATTAAATTTAAATCTATTTATTATTTTTTAATTATAATGAAAATAATAAAAGTGATAGATAAAAAAAAACGGACAAGGTACTGAATACCTCTGGTTTGTAGTCTTTCGATATGTCTTATAGACTGGTTGCATGATTTGGATATCAATTACTATTTTGCTTCAACTTTTGTTTGTTCATGCATCTGAAACTACATGAATGTAACTTTGTATTATTCATTCATTTCTCTACCAATCCTCGATCTCGTGAACTCCATGATGAGTTACCATTCAGGTTGAGTCGAGAGACTATAAGACGATGAAGCATAAAAGTTTTACCAGTTGGAGAAAACTTTACTAATGTCATGACATTGAGCTGATTATGCTATTAGTATTGTACTTTTAATGCATATGAATTTTGATATGTGTCTATTATGTCAAGTATTTTAGAGGCATATCGAACTGGGCGTGGACGTATCATTGTCCGTGGAAAGACAGATGTTGAATTGCTCGACTCAAAATCTAAGCGAACTGCAGTTATCATAAAAGAGGTCTTTATTTCATTTTGGTCTTTTCTTGCTCGGCATCTTTATGTTCAATTTGTTGCAGAGGGGTCTAATGTTTTTCCTGTGAAACAGATTCCTTACCAGACCAACAAGGCATCACTTGTGGAAAAAATTGCAGAACTTGTGGAAAGCAAGGTATTCTCGTATTGTTTGAGCTAATCAATATCTATGTCTCAACACCTGTCAAAAAAGTGGTGAAATTTGCATTGCTGGAAGGTTGTTGACAAACTTATTACATTTTTTCGGAAACTCTAGTTTCCAGGATGAAATGGCTTGATTTGCTTGATTGCCAGCTGATAGATGGGCTTAACATCTCATATGGATACCAAACTGATACCCATAAAGAAGTTGAAAGTTCAAATCCATCTGCATTTTTGAACCTTATTAATCACCAGACATGATAAGGGGATCCATACAAGCACAAAGACACAAAAATAACTTTTTGGAGCTATTTCAGATAGTGGTTTAACTTTGACCAGAGCAATTTAAACTGAAATCATTGTAAGCCACTTATTTAAAGTTCCACTTGAAAAATAGCATGAGAGAAATGGTAACCTGATGCATAGAGAAGTGTGAGACTACCATCACAACTGAAACTTTGCCAATAGAAGCTTGGAGCACCATTTAATAAATTCTATTTTGGATTACTGTTTCTTCCTTTCTTTTATTTTTATTATTTTTTGGCATGCTGATGCAGCAGTGTCTTGTGCCTAAAGTTAGTTGTTTTATGGGTTTACTTTTATAATTTCAGGTCTGGTGGAAATATTTCCTTGGTCCTGAAGAGTCTTTATTTTTTGTTTATTATTTATTTTTTCTTATTCCAAACACTATCCCTAAATTTACACACTTAAAGTCTGTCCTATGTCACACGCAGAAATGAAATCATGCTGATTTACAATCATAAGATGTCAAGTGAATTGTTGTTTTTATTGATATTTTGATAGAGGGCCCATGTTACCGATCCCATCTAGTACAAGATTAAGGCTTAGTTGGTGTTGTATTGATTTTGTGGTGCTGTTGTTTTTTGGTTTGTAATTCTTGTTGTTGTGGGTAGTACTCCTTCTAATTATTCTTAAGTTCACTTATTATCTCATAGCTGGTATTATTAATATTCTTCAACTGTCTGAACAATTTTCTCGAGTGAAAAGGAAAAACACATTGAGCAGGAAAGTTTCCAAGCTCCCTGTAAACAACAGTGCTTTGCCACTTAATTTGCTGACCTAGTGTACTGGTGGTTATGTGCTTAACTATGGACAGGCCTCCTCTTCCTCTTCTTGGCAGTGAATTTTCTTTTTACGGTCTGGTCCAAAATTTAGTATATTTTTTTGTCAGTATATTTATTCATTAAGCTTAGTCTGATGTTCTTCAAATTTTCTACAAATGAGTAATGGAGCTGCACCCCATAAAACTGAAATTGGCTTTATAGTTACTTTTGAAAATATTGCCAGTGCCATATTGAACTCAAAACATCTATTTATTTTTGGTGCTAATGGAGTTTTTGCTTATAAGAATTCTTTCTATTTAGGACCAGTTGTGAGGCACATTTTCCTTTAAACTCAGAAATGTTTATTTTCTCATTTAAAGTGAATGATTCTTTTTAAATTTCTTAAATATTTATCTGACAGAGTTTGGATGGCATCAGTGACATCCGTGATGAAAGTGATCGTTCTGGAATGCGGATAGTGATTGAGGTATGCAATTATATTCAAGTTGTTCTGCTGTACAGCAAATGATTTTCCTTTGTGTTACATGAGTATTATGCATAACTCAAATCTCTTTCATTTACAGTTGAAACGCGGCGCAGATCCATCCATAGTGCTGAATAATCTTTATCGTCTTACTCCTCTTCAGTCAAGCTTTAGCTGCAATATGGTGGGGTAAGCTGTTCAATTTGACTTCTGCTTTTATGTTACATCAATAACTTTCATTGTTAGGTAATATGAATTTGTTTTCTTCATTTTGATTTGCTAACGACAATTTAGCTGTTTTTCCCTAAATGCATTATTCGCTCACTTTCCCCTGGAAGCTTAATTTATTTTTATGTATTATGCTCATTAGTTCGATGCTGAGGCTTAAACTTTTAATTGTTGTGAATTGAATATGGTATTTGGTTAATTTGTAATGAAAATAAGTGAGTGAGAGAAATAAATTGGGTAGGATTTATTTTTGCTTCATAAAGTGTTGGATTATCAGTTGTAAATATATAGGTTCTCAGGTTTCCGATATCCTCTTTGAACAAGTTGGACTGAATCCAAAAAATTGTCATTCCAAAGGTTGAAGTGCTAAGCTAAAATATTTTCTAAATGTTTATCTTTTCTTGTTTGTGCAATAATGCAGTACAAATTGCTCTACGACGAGTTAATCCTTATTCGTGGGGCTATATGTGTTTTGGAACCAATATTTGCGATAGGATGAGACTAAATTTTTTAGCCGGCTTTCATGTTTTGCAAATGTCATATACTGGGCATTGGAGCTGCTATGTGTGATCTAATCGAGTTATGAGTGATATTAATTACTACATCCATGTGAATTGTCAAGCCCATATTGTAGGTTCTTCACCTCTCCTTTTGTTTTATTTTTTATTATGTTTTATCTGGCATTTCATGCTAAAATATTGTAATTGTGTAATTTGGATATCTCTTCAATTAAAAGCCCAAAACTATATTTGCTGGTGGACATTTGTGCAAGTCACATCTGCATATCAAATTACTTTTACCTTGTTGCCAAGAAATTTACAAAGGAGAATTGTGTTGCAAGTCCAGCTTGGGAAATTGTTTTATTAGAAGTCCATTGGTACATTTAAGACTTTGGCATGAACTGTTGTTCATATCTATTAGTGTGCCTATCAGAAAATAGTTTTAGTAATATCAATGCATGCTTATACTTTACAGTTTATGCAATAGTACACGTCTCTCTCTCTCTCTCTCTCTCTCTTTCTTTTAGTAGTGATCTGCTGAAATCTGTATTTAGAATACTTTGTGGTCCGTGGTTTTAATGATTCATGAACTGTGACTGACCTCTTTATGCCAGCATTCTTGATGGGCAACCCAAACAGATGGGTCTGAAAGATTTGCTTCAGGTGACTAGTTCTTTTTAGTTGAAAACATCAGTATATGTGGTCAAATGCTATTTTTATTTTTCTCCATTATTTGTTTTTGTTCATGCATAGTGGTAGTATCATAAATGATAAGATTGTAAACAAATTTATCTGTATGTGTGTGTTTTTGGCTGTCTGTTCATTCTTGCCAGGCATTTTTAAATTTTAGATGCTCTGCTATTGAGAGACGTGCCAGGTTCAAGCTTTCACATGCCAGAGAGAGGCAGCATATTGTTGAGGTATGTTAAGGTAACCATTTGATTTGCACTGTCATTGGTTTTCATGCATACTGCTATAAAATTTTGCTCTCACCTCTTTACCTAGGGGGTAGATGAAGTGAGGTGAGTAGCCAAGAATTCATGTAGTTGGTTTGTTGGTTAATCTATTTCTTTTAGTTAGTTTTGTAATTAATGGTAGAATAATATTTTTTTTTTACATACTCGATGTACCTATATAAACCTATTTGTATTATTTTTTTTGGTGGCCGTTTTTCGGCAAGTTCAAAAGGTCAGATTTCGGCCTCGTTTTTTTTGACACCGCCCCCACTAGAGGACAACCTAGGTGAAGTTTGGTTGGTACCCAGAATTCCGGCGTCGTCCGACCCAGCGCATAAGCACACGCGCCGATTAACGGTTTTGGTTCTTTCTCCACTCGGCACGTGGGGTGCGTGGAGCCACCTCTAGCCACCGTTTGCTGTCGATTCTTTCTCCAATCATCTCGCCGGCCCTCTCCGACTCCGATCACCTGGTCTCTGGCGATTTCTGACTTGGTTTTGTGGGTCCACGTGCACAGGTTTTGTTCCTTTGGTTAGGGTTCTTTCTCTATTGTTTTGGGTGTCTTTTCTTGGCTTCCAATTTTATTTTCTCATTATGTCAGAGACTAAAGAAGTAGAGAAATATTATTCTATTAATGATAGTCCATATTCTCAAATTAGTCCAGTTAAACTAGATGGAAGCAGTACGTATTTAGCCTGATCTAGATTTTTGTTTGTTGTCTATCAAGGTTAGAAGGTTGCAAGGTTATATTAATGGAAATAAAAAGTCACCACCTGTCATTGATCCCACTTTTAATCAATGGGACTCTGTTAACTCATTGGTTATGTCTTGGCTTCTTAATTCTATGCATTCTAAGATCTCCAGACAATATTTATTGCTTGACACTGTAGAGAAGATATGAAAAGCTGCCAAAACTACCTTTTCTCGAATGGGAAATGATGCTCGGATCTTTGAACTTAGAAACAAAATTCATGCTACAAAGCAATGTGAGCTTACTGTTTCAGATTATTTTTCTGAGTTGGGTAGTTTATGGCATGAACTGGATTATTATCAAGATTTTCAAGCCAAATGTGTTGATGCGGTACTAATTCAAAATATGATTGAAAAAGAGCGGCTTTATGATTTTTTGACTGGTTTAAATCCTAAATTTGATCAAGTGAGAGTTCAAGTTATTGGCAGATCTCCTTTTCCTTCTTTTGAGGTGGCACACTCTTTAATCTAGCAAGAAGAGACGAAAAGAAGTGCCATACTTTATACTGCACCTATTGAGAAGTCGGGCTTAACTGCTCATACTACTCTTGAGCAGCCAAAAGGTACTATTTCTGATAAAAATCATTTGCACTATGATTACTGTGGTAAGCCAAGGCATACCAAAGAGACTTGCTGGAAGTTGCATGGAAAACCTACCAGGGGCGAAGGGGAAAAATGAGCAAACCCAACCAGGACTTAAGCAAATGTGTTAGAAACAGTAGAATCATTTAGTGAGTTAGTTTCAATTGAAAGTCTCTTCTGATGAAATTTTGCATTTCAGGCGTCTCCTGTCTCAGTTTAATCCTTCCTTCAGTGCTATCTCCAATTTTGTCAAGTCATGTGATATTTTTTCTCATTTTAACTCATGGATTATTGATTTTGATGCGAATAGACATATGACAGGCACTTCTAAAGCCTTTTTTAACTATTCTTCTTGTTTAAAAAGGAATAGTGTCAGGGTGGCTGATAGGTCTTTAGCCCCTATTTCTGGGACAAGTTTTATTGTTTGTACTCCTAATATTAAGCTGTCTTATGTTCTTCATGTTTCTCAATTTTCTGTTAATCTTTTATCTGTCAGTGCTATCACTAAAGCTCTTAACTGTAAGGTTGAATTTTTTCCTGATCATTGTATCTTTCAGGATCTTTAAACAGGGAGAAGGATTGGCAGTGGTAGAGAGTATGATGGTTTACTATTTTGGAATCTCATGGAATTGTTCATCAAACTAGTTGTCCTTATACTAGTTGTCAAAATGGTGTAGCTAAAAGAAAAAATAGGTATTTGCTGGAAATTGCTAGATCTCTTATGTTTACTATGAATGTTCCAAAGCCATATTGGGGGGATGCTATACTAGTGGTTGCTTATCTTATTAATAGAATGTCTCTCAAAGCTCTTAACTTTATGATTCCTTTAGAAGTTTTAACTGAAAAAATGGCTATACTGTTTTACCAATAATTTTTGGGTGTGTTTGCTTTGTCCATATTAGGAATGTTGGGAAGTTAGATCCGAAGGCACTGAGATGTGTGTTCATTGGGTATTCTCCAACCCAAAAGGGATATAAGTGCTATTATCCTCCATCTAGAAAATTCTGTGTCAGTATGGATGTTACCTTCCGGGAGTCTGAACCTTATTTTGGTATTAGTCCATCACCTCTTCAGGGAGAGAGTAGTGAAGAAGTGGTGATTAATGTACATGTGGTACCTTATGATCTTGTTCAAGGGGAGAATGAAGAGATTATTGTTTAGGAGGGTAATGTTGTTGATATTCAGGGGGAGCAGAATGTTGATGACCAGGGAGAGCAAAATGTTGTTGGTCGTTTGGATAGACCTGATTTGTTGAGATACTCAAGGAAGGATAGGTCTGAAGAAGCCATCATGCATTCTACACTGCCAGAATCCTCGAGTGAGTTATCTTCTGATCCTGATTTAATTTTGCCCATTGCTTAAAGAAAATGAGTCAGGTCATGTACAAAACATTACATTTATAATTTTGTTTCTTATGATTCTTTGTCTCTCTCCTATAGAGTCTTTATCTTGTCTCTTTCCTCTATGTCTATTTCACAAGATTGGAGGGAAGCTATCACGGATCCAAAGTAGTAAGAAGTTATGGTAGAAGAAATGAAAGCTTTCTCTAAAAATGAAACTTGGGAACTAGTTGACTCTCCAGACAAGAAGTTGGTTGGTTTTAAGTGGGTGTTCATAATAAAACACAAAGTTGATGGTTCGATTGAAAGATTCAAAGCTAGATTGGTAGCAAAGGGATTCACTCAAATTTATGGAGTTGACTATCAGGAGACATTTGCACCCGTTACCAAAATGAATACAATCAAAATATTGCTATCTTGTGCAGCTAACTCGGATTGGAATTTATAGCAATTTGATGTGAAGAATGCATTTTTCAATGGGGGCCTAAAAGAAGAGGTTTATATGGAGATTCCTCCAGATTTTGATGATGAAAGAACTAAAGGGAAGGTGTTCAGATTGAAAAAAGCATTGTATGGGTTGAAACAATTTCCGAGAGATTGGTTTGACAAATTCAGTAAAGCCATGATCTCTTTTGGTTATCAACAGAGTAATGTTGATCATAACCTCTTTATGAGACACTCCAAGGGTAAGATCACTCTTCTCATTGTTTATATTGATGACATAGTAATGACAGGGGATGATAAAGAAAAAATTGTTTGTTGAAGAAGCTCTTAGCTCAGGAGTTTGAAATCAAGGATCTTGAAAAGTTACAGTATTTCTTGGGAATTGAAGTTGCCAGATCAACCAAAGGATTCTTCATTTCTAAGAGGAAATACATCCTGAATCTTTTGGATGAGACTAGTATGTTGGGATGCAAACCAGCAGATACACCAATTGAAAGTAACCATAGGTTGCAAGCAGAAACTGAGGAATCAATTGATAAAGGTAGATATCAAAGATTGGTTGGTAGATTTATCTATCTATCTCACACCAGATCAAACATTGCTTATGCAGTTAGCTTGGTGAGTCAGTTTATGCATGATCCTAAAGAATTTCATCAATAGGCTGTTTTTCGCATTTTACGGTATTTAAAATCAGCCCCAAGAAAATGTCTTCTTTTTTTAAAAAATGATCTTCGAATTGAAGCCTTCACAGATGCAGATTGGGCTGGATCTCTAGATGATAGAAGATCCATCTCTGGTTATTGTACATTTGTGGGAGGTAACTTAGTCACTTGAAGAAGCAAGAAAAAATGTAGTTGCAAGATGTAGTGTAGAAGTAGAATACAGAGCTATGGCTCAAGGTATTTGTGAGTTTTTATGGTTGCAGAAGTTGTTAGCAGAGTTGAAGTTGGCTGGAAAAGATAGATTATGTTTGTATTGTAATGACAAAGCTGCAATCAGTAGTGCTCATAATCATGTTCAACATGATAGGACAAAGCACATTGAAATTGATCGATACTTTATCAAAGAGAAATTATCTGATGGTATCTCGATCTTACTTCATGTAATGTCGGACAGATAGCCGGATGATGTTTTCACAAAAAGACCCAGTAGTCGAGTCTTCCATACCATAGTCTACAAGTTGGGCATGTATAATATTTTTGCACCAACTTGAGAGGGAGTGTTGGTTAATCTATTTATTTTAGTTAGTTTTGTAATTAAGAGTAGAATAGTATTTTTTCCTTGTATACTTGATGTACCTATATAAATCTATTTATGTTATTCTTTTAGTGTAATTGAGATAATAAAGAAAATATTGTTTCTCAAAATCTTCATGGTTTATGCTTCTAACTTGTGCCAGTTGGGTACAATTCTGTTTCCTCTTTTTCCTTCTCTCCACTCTCTTTAATCGCGATGTTTATTTGTCAATGAGAATTAGTGAATAAGCTCCATTCTACATAACAGGGTTTCATAATCTTGAAGAGAAAGTTGATTGACATGACTTGATGAGATGCCTAGACAATTGGTCAATAGATCTTTAATTTATGTAAGTTTGTCATGTGTTTATTTAGGGTATTGTGGTCGGGCTTGACAATTTGGATGGTGTGATTCGTATAATTAGGGAGGCCTCTAGCAATGCAGCTGCATCTGCTGGTCTGAGGAACGGTAATCTTCCTTCTCGTTTATTTTGCTTCTCCTTGTTTCTTTGGTTATCGCATCCGTCTAATTTTTGATCTGCTTTGTAGTTATTATAACCGTGCATGAACATTGATGAAGTTAACTGCTTCAAATTCTCCACTGGTACTTGTGCTTGATTTGGAGGAACATTAGGAAATGCAGCTGCGTAGCTCTCTAGTAGTAGAACTTGTTACTGGTTTTTCTTGTAATCTAGAGAGAGGGATGATGTCATTTCTAATGTCATTTATATGAAAACACATTTTTTTTTTTCAAGTTAGCTTAGAGTTGCATTTGTTAGCAGTTCTATTAGGAATGAAAGTGACCATATATGTGCATTCATTTTCTTTTCAATGCACCTGATGTGTGACATGATCTTCTTATGTTCATAAATTCTTTGCGAATGGAGAGAAGTAGACCTATCATATTTACATTAATATAGTTGTTCATGTCAAGAAAGAAACTAAAAGATTACAATTGATGTTCTAAGGAAAGGTAATAACATGGGTCTTTAGAGAATATTCATGATTAAAAGATAACCCAGAAAGGTGGCAAATAATTTTTAAATTACAAAAAACAATTGAGAGTGGTGGCAAGTACTTTCTAAATTTTGAAACGTTTTTATTAGGGTGTTACAGATGCCTTCTGCATATTTTGCTTGGCTGAATGTCCAGTTGTAGTCAAACTATAAATTCATTTTTGTTATGTTCTAGACTTGCCAATCCAACTGCAATACCTTTAGTTGATTTGGTCCAATGCAGTATGAGTTTTTGCATTTTGTTTTATTTCATTTGTTTTCACCTTGAAGATCTTATGCATATTTATGTGTCTTTTTGTGAACTAAAATTATATTTTTGGCCATGATAATCTTGTTTAACTGGTTTGACCAGTGGACTGCATTGCTTTCTAGTTAAGTTCTCTTAAAAGCATGTTCCTTTTAAGATATGTGTCCGTTTGTCATTTACTTGGTCATGCTTGATTTATTCCAAGAATCTACCTAATTGCTTTTGGTAATTGTTCTGCATATTCTTCAATCAGAATTCGGTCTCTCTGAGAAGCAGGCTGAGGCTATATTAGACATAAGCCTAAGAAGAATAACTCTTCTTGAGGTGATCAATTTTGTTCTCTCTCTCTTTTTATTTTTATTTTTTATTTTTTATTTTCTTATTTAGATTCATATTTCATTTATTTTACAAGTGTATGATTTGCAAATAACACCACATGGAAGACAAATACTTGTTGAGCAGAGAAAAAAGTTTCTTGCTGAAAGTAAATTGTTGATGGAGCAAATCTCAAAGCTAGAGGAACTGTTGTCAAGCAGGCAAAACATATTGCAGGTAACATAGTTCAGAGATTATTTAGGCATTTTCATATAAGAAGAGGATCCAATAATCTAACATTTTTTTTTTAATGCATCTGATCTGATTTGATATACTGGTTCTCTTTTTGTAATATGCCATCACAATAATTTTGTCAACTTGATAGTTTATTGATGTTTTATGCTTGCCTGTCAAGCATATATATTATCATTATGTTACCAAGCATTAATAAGAAAACATTAATATTATTGGGTAGCCAACTTGGCCTACCTTGCTTCAGTTCTATTAATTGCATGATGCCTATTGTAGCTCCTTAGCTTTACACTGAAAGACATTGAATCCCCTAATCTGCATTTATTTGTGAGCAATTTCATTAATCTATAGATGATTGTTCTGTTCAATGATAAGGTTCAATACAGAAAAAGAAGAAACATAAATTTGAAGACTTAATCCTATTCAATTCTAAAAATTAGGTCCTAAAGATATTTTACAAATATCAACAAAATAAAAATAAAATATTTGAGCCAGATATCTAGGTTACAGTTGAATCCTACATTTATGTGTGAACAATTTGATTAATCTATTGATGATTGTTCCGTTCAATGATAAGGTTAAATACAAAAAAGAAGAAACATAAATTAGGATATACAAATACAATTCTAGAAATTAGATCCTAAAGATATGTTACGAATGTTAACAAAATACCAAAAATAAAATATTTGGGCCAAGATATCTAGTTTAAATTCTCGAGATTCCAGCTAAAATCTCCAAAACTCCCTAAAGGTTGAGAATTAATTGTTCCCAACTTGCTTGTTAAGTCAATCTTATTGTAGGAAGCTCCTTTGTTGAGACATCAGCCACTTGCTTTTAAGAGACGACATACCCTACACTGATTATTCCTGCTTCTATCTTTTTGTTGATTAAATGTCATTGATCTCATATAATCGTTGATCTTGTACTATATTGTGTTCAGTACTAATTGGTGATATGTTATCACAGTAAAGCTTAATAATTTCATCCCTTTTACTTTTCAAGCCATCTAGTGTGATTTTCAACCATAATGTATTTCAAAGAAGTCAAAAAGAAATGGGAAGGTGAAATTGGTATATTAAAGAATTTTTGCTGTTACTCTATCAAATTTTGGCTAAAGTTATCACTAATATGAAAGGTTATATATAGTCAGTAGTTTTGAGGAAGGCAGATTGTGACATTACTCTTCCCTAATGCTGCCATCATGGTTCTATGTATTTTACAAGATTTTGATAGATTGTCTTGAAATCAATTTCAACTTTGTCAAAGACTTGTGACAAATGCCCTTGTTTTGCTTGTTTCAAGCCTTGGTTGGCTTGTTTTTATGAAACTTGATAGTAGCATACTGCATGGATTCTGTCTATCTTTTCTTCTCTCGCTTTTTTCTTATCTTCTTCTTCTTCTTCTTTTTTTTTTTTTTTTTTTTTTTTTTCTTTTGCACATTCCGTTTTCTGCATACATCTGTGATCCTTTTTTTTTTTAATTGGTGTGAGCCGGATGGTCATGAATTGGAGTTGTTAAGTGGTACAATTGAGAACTGGATGAACTGGTTTAAATGTTTTGACCCTGAATCGAGTCCAAATTCATTCATTTTTTGAGATTGGATTCGTGGGCAGCACTTACCAACCACATGTCTAGTAATCTAAGCATGATTTTCAGTGTTATATTTTAATTCTAGCAGAATAATGTAATGCATGCAATGCAAGACTCATATTTTAATCACATAACTGCATATTACAAGGCAAATTAAATAACAAAGAAAAATAAAATTGATTATTTTAATTTTATATGATAAATTATACAATAATTTTAACTATTTGATATCACTATCACGAGGAAAAATGTTTGTTAATTAACTCAACCTTCCAAATGAATAAAAGAAATGATCATTTAATTTAAACAAATCATTATTATATTTGGAAAATACTTTGTCCAAAAAAAATCCCACTTTTATAACTTCAAAAATAATAAGCAAAATAACAAAACAAATTTTCATCATTTAAAATCAAAATATGGATCAAAGACTTGAATGTTATCCTTAGGACTTATCAATTTGAATAGAAAATCTTAAAATGATGACTCTGGCGAGTCTAGAACACTGAATCGTCTTGGAACTTAGGAAATTTGGCCAGAATTTCCTCTTCTTCACTTGAATTTGGATCAGAAATACCAAATTTTTCACTCCAATAAACTCTCTAATTTTGTAGCTTCTCTCTCTGATTTCTCACCTTTCTCCAAGTAAATTGTGTGTTAATAGAGGAGGGAGGCCCTATTTATAGCCCCCAAATGGAGTGGTGGCTACTCCCCCACCTCTTCTAGATGTGCTCTGTAGTCAGATAATTACTCTGAGAGTTGTTTAGAGGAGATGGGGCTGGAGCTTTATCTATCCTCACAAAATGGCATCTTCTAATGTTTTGTTTCTAGAGGATCACTTTCACGTATCTTTCATGCCCATTTTTCAGATTTTGGCATGAAATTCCAGATTATCGCATGGACATTTTGTCCGCAGAACTGCGTTCTGGTCTGTTTGCTAGACCTGCCGCATGGCAGCCCTAGAGTGATGCTCAGCGGCCCTTAGCACTTCAACCCAACAACCTAGTACGGCCTTTTTTTTCTCTTTGATTATTGCCTTTTAGGCCTGTTTGACACTCAATTGACCATCCTAATTATTCTAATCATTCTTGTTTTTAGAAATATTTTTTAGTATTTTATGCGAAAATTGTCATTTTGTCCCTGAACTCACCTGTCTTTTTTTGGTGTTATTTGGGAGATAATAGGTCATAGATCAGGTTATACTCACCAGGTAACAACGGTCACTTTGTCAAAAATCCATAGCTAAAAATTGGTTCTTGGATCAAGAATCCAATTTTATTTGGATTTGTTTTGTTTGTTTTCTAGTTTGGTTTATGTTGGCCTTGATGGAGTTAAATGAAGAGTATGTATGCTCGTGAATACTCCAACAACTATAACAAGGATACAGCTAACCCAACCCTTATTCTGTGTACTATGGTCAATGATGCTGTAGGTAATAGTGGCATGAATATAAAAGTTAGGTTTAAAACTTCCAAATTCATAAATCGTGTTATTTTGACTAAGATTTTATAAATAAATTATGTACTTTGATGATGTGTCTATTGGTGTGTAATTGCAAAAATGTTAGCCACACAAGATAACTGTTGACTTGGATCGAATAATTTTTATCCTCTTCATCCAAGTCCAGAATCCCCGAATTTAGATATAAAAAGTCTAAAACCTACGTATGTACCATTACCACAGGGTTATACTCCAGCCAGAGGACCATGACATACTCCGTTTTCTATGTGTCTCACTTTGCAACCTTCATCCTCTTCCCCTCTCACTTTAATTGGTAAAAGGCAGGGCTAATTAGAAATGTTCCCTCTCTTTCTTCTTCTTTTCTTTTTCCTTTTGTGTTTTTACCCTAGCTTCATAGTTTTCGTTAGTATGAGGAAAAAGGATGGTTGATTCTGAAATGATTTTTGAACCCATTTCCTGTTTCTACTAATCCACACCTAATTATCTTCCATATGTTGTGTTTCAGTTAATAGAAGAAGAAGCAGTGGAGCTTAAGAATAAATTTTCCAGTCCAAGGCGTTCTTTGTTGGAGGACTCGGATAGTGGCCAAGTTGAAGATATAGATATTATTCCAAATGAAGAAATGCTTCTCGTATGTTACATGATTAATTACTTTGTTCTCTTAGTAATTCTGTTTTCATTAGATGAATTTTTGAATTACTCTTCCCCTCTCATACTTTTATGTTTTATTTATTTATTTATTTATTTTTTGGGTTAGATTAATTGAAAATAACATTTTTTTTTAATAATATCCTAATTTACTTTCAGGCTCTTAGTGAAAAGGGTTATATGAAGCGTATGAAACCTGACACTTTTAATCTTCAAAATCGTGGGACGATTGGTAAATCTGTTGGTAAACTGAGAGTCAATGATGCACTGTCCGACTCTATTGTCTGTTGTGCACATGATCATGTTCTATACTTTAGGTATGTATAATATTGTCTGTCCTTTCTGTTTATGTTTGTTCTGAGATGTTTAGAGGCCCTGTATTAAATACCATGCTTTGTTTTGGCTAATCTGTTGCTGTTTTTCATGCTTGAAAGCTTTTAGTTACTTTTAGCATGTTATGAGTATGGGAGAAAAATCAGTTTCTGCACTTGTACACTTGACTAGGCCTTTATCATTCACGTTGCACATAATCTTTTGCGAAATGTACATGTTTTATTATCATGATGAATTCATTGAAACTAAAATTAATAATGAAGCTTTATTTTGATTTGAAAAGAATGGGAATAAAATCCTTCGGTTGCATTACACTGAGTTATAGAAACTGCTGCGACATTTATGCTTGCATCTAATTACAAGGAGCTTTTCTTTGTAACCTAAAGTTGCTTCATGTATTTTTGTAGGTTAAAATCCTGTGTTTCCTTCATAACAAAGTAGGTTTGTGTTGGATATGGAGTCATTTAAAATGAATGATTTAAATTTATTGTAGGGTTAACACATAAGTAAGCCCATACTTGCAAAGTTTTGCCACGTTGCCCCTTGCACTCATTTTTGGACCAATTTACACGTGCCAATTTTTTTGATAGAGCTAAATACCTGTACTTTGAATTTCCTTGTACCAAATACTATATACCAATTTTGTCTCACTTAAACAAGCCTGTGCTAATTTGGATATCAGTTGTCCATGTTAGTGCAGTGTATTTAAGTGTGACAAAATTATCAAGTACAAATGTTTAGTTACATGAAATTGCAAGTAAATTGTTTAGTTATGCCGACAAAAAGAAAATCATTACGCGCCTTAGATCACTCCTAAAATGAGTTGGAGGGGTAAAATGGTGAAAATTGGCAGGCACAGGAACTTGTGCATGTATTAGACCTTCAATGTATGAGTTTTTATGAATGTAGCACGTAGAATGTATCATTTTTATGATTGTGCAATACGCGGTCCTTTGCCCCTGTTCCTATTCCTAGACTTGCCTATGGTTGCTGAATGTTTGCAACTTCGTAAAGTGAGTTGTAGACACCTTGGAACTCGTTGGAGAGTGTTGACTTTCTCTTGTATTTTTATTTCTGGAAATTCTGACTTCTCTTATTGCTGAATAATGCCTCCCTTAAATAGAGGTGTACAAAATAGGAATGATCAAGATCTGTAATACTCTGTTCTTTTTTAAGGAAAAAAAAATAAATCTCATTTTAAATAGGAAAGTTTTATTAGGTACCATTGCCTTTGGCAGTGATAAGACTTTTTTTTGTCAATAATATTGTTGTACACATCCGTAACAGGTTTGACTTCAAGAATCTTGTGTTTGCTGTGCTACTTGATGTGCCACTCACAAGAACTTTAACTCACCGGACCATCGTTATTCTTATCATACTTTTTGGTTACAGTGAATCACAATACTTATTTCTGCAGTGATAGGGGAATAGTGTACTCAGCTCGTGCTTATAAAATTCCAGAATGCAGCAGAATGGCTGCTGGTACACCACTGGTCCAGGTATTCGTTGTTCTTTTGTTTGTTTTATTTCAATTTATTTTCTCAAGTTTTAAGGTTGCAATGTGTTGGTTAATCTATCTTGTAATATAATTTTGTAATTAAGGGTAGAATAGGAATTTCCCTTTAGTCTACTTGTATGCCTATAAATATGTCTTTGTATCATTTTTTATGTAACCTAGAGATAATAAGAAAATCTAGAGTTTCAGAAATCTTCATGGTATCAGAGCCACTGTCGTTTCGAAGGTCGAGTTAACTCCCTTCCGCAGTTATTTTTCCGGTCACCCTTCCTTTTCCGGCGAGTCTAGAAGGACGTGTTTCAACCCTTATTTTTCGACACCGCCCCCATAGGAAGATAGATCGGGTCAAGATCGGCCTGTGCCCAGAATTCCGGAGCCGTCAGAAGCCGCGCGTGAGTACACGCGCCGTCGTCAGTTTCTGGCCGTTCTCCACTCGCCGGCGCGTGAGGCGCGTGACACCACCTCCGGCCACTTTTTTGCTGCCATTTTTCTTCCGACCTGCTCGCCTCTCTGTTCCGCCTCCGACCCACTAATTTCCGGTGACTGCCGACGTCCTTGGTTTCCGGGTCACACGTGAACAGGTTCTTTTTCTGGGTTATTTTCTCCCTGCTGTGTTTCTGATATTTTTTTTGGCTATTCCGGTATGGCAAATGTTAAGGATGATCATAGGAAAATTGAGAAATATTATCCCATTAATGACAATCCCTATTCTCAAATTAGTCCAGTCAAACTTCAGGGAAGCAGTACTTATTTAGCCTGGTCTAGATCATGTTTATTGTCAATCAAGGCTAGGAGGTTGCAGGCTTATATTGATGGAAGTCAAAAATCACCATCTGTCACCGATCCTAATTTTAATCAATGGAACTCAGATAATTCACTGGTTATGTCTTGGCTCTTGAATTCTATGCATCCTAAAATCTCTAGACAGTATTTATTGCTTGACACTGCAGAGAAGATATGGAAAGCTGCAAAAACCACCTATTCTCGAATGGGAAATGATGCTCGTATCTTTGAGCTTAGGAACAAAGTTCATGGTACAAAACAAGGTGAGCTTACTGTTTCAGATTATTTCTCTGAGCTGGGTAGTTTATGGCAAGAACTGGATTATTATCAGGATTTTCAAGCAAAGTGTGTTGATGATGCGGTGCTGATTCAAAAGATGATTGAAAAGGAGAGGGTTTATGATTTTTTGGCTGGTCTAAATCCTGAATTTGATCAAGTGCGAGTTCAAGTTATTGGCAGAACTCCATTTCCTTCACTCGAGGAGGCACACTTTTTAATCCAGCAGGAAGAGACCAGAAGGAGTGCTATGCTTTATACTGCACCTATTGATAAGTCGGGTTTGACTGCCCATACCTCTTTTGAGCAACAAAAAGGTATTCTTTCTGATAAAGATCATTTGCACTGTGATTATTGTGGTAAGCCAAGACACACTAAAGAGACCTGCTGGAAGTTGCATGGGAGACCTAGTAGGGGCCGTGGGGGAAAACGAGTTAATCCAACAAGGACTCAAGCACATGTATTAGAAACAGTGGAATCATCTAAGGAGTTGGCTTCAGTTGAGAGTCTCTCTTCTGATGAGATTGTGCATTTCAGGCGTCTCCTGTCTCAGCTCACTCCTTCCTCCAGTGCTACCTCTAATTTGGTCAAGTCAGGTACTAGTTTTTCTCATCATAATTCATGGATTATTGATTCTGGTGCGAATAGACATATGACAGGCATTTCTAAAGGTTTTCTTAACTACTCTCCTTGTTTAAAAAGGGATAGTGTCAGGGTAGCTGATGGGTCTTTAACCCCTATTTCTGGAACAGGTTCTGTTGTTTGTACTCTTAATATTAAATTGTCTTCTGTTCTTCATGTTCCTCAATTCCCTGTCAATCTTTTATCTGTCAGTGCTATAACTAAAACTCTTAACTGTAAAGTTGAATTTTTTCCTGATTTTTGTATCATTCAGGATCTTCAAACAGGGAAGAGGATTGGCAGTGGTAGAGAGCATGATGGCTTATATATGCTGGAAGACAGTCAAGAGTTGGCTCATTTTGGGGGTTATCAGGATGTCAACCAGGAGATCATTCAGTGGCATAGACGATTAGGGCATCCTTCATTTTTTGTTTTAGAAAAACTATATCCTAGTTTATTTGCTAAAACTCAGTTGGATTCTTTATCTTGTGATGCTTGTGAGTATGCTAAACATACTAAAAACACTTATCCTTTGAGTGATAATAAAGCCAATGAGCCTTTTATGATTGTTCATTCTGATGTTTGGGGACCTACACAAATTGCCTCTTTGTCTGGAAATCGATGGTTTGTTACTTTCATTGATTGTTGTACTAGAATGACTTGGGTGTATTTGATTAAGGCAAAGAGTGATGTTTTTTCCTGTTTTCAATTGTTTCATAAAATGGTTCACACTCAATTTGATGCAAAAATAAAAATTTTGCGGTCTGATAATGGGACAGAATATATGGATAGTAGGTTTGGTACCTATTTGGAGTCACATGGTATTATTCACCAAACTAGTTGTCCTTATACTAGTGCTCAAAATGGTGTAGCTGAGAGGAAAAATAGGCATTTGTTAGAAGTTGCTAGATCTCTTATGTTTACTATGCATGTTCCAAAGTCATTTTGGGGGGATGCTATATTAGCGGCTGCCTATCTTATTAATCGAATGCCTCTTAAAGCTCTTAACTTTAGGACTCCTGTAGAAGCCTTAACCGGGAAAACTGGCTATACTGTTCCACCAAAGGTTTTTGGATGTGTTTGCTTTGTTCATACTAGGAATGTTGGGAAATTAGATCCGAGAGCAATGAGATGTGTGTTTGTTGGATATTCTCCAACTCAAAAGGGATATAAATGCTATCATCCTCCATCTAGGAAATTCTATGTGAGTATGGATGTTACTTTTCGGGAGTCTGAACCTTATTTTGGCACTCTAAAATCACCTCTTCAGGGGGAGAATAGTGAAGTGATAATGAATGTACCCGTCCTATTTGGTGATCGAGTTCAAAAGGAAAATGAAGAGGTTCTTGATGTTCAGGGGGAGCAGAATTTTGATGTTCAGGGGGAGCAGAATTTTGATGTTCAGGGGGAGGAGAATGAGAATGTTGGTCGTTTAGATAGACCTGACTTGTTGAGATACTCGAGGAAGAATAGGTCTGAAGAAGCCATCATGCATTCTACACTGCCAGAATCCTCGGGTGAGTCACTTCTTGATTCTAATTTAAATTTGCCCATTGCTCAAAGAAAAGGAGTCAGGTCATGTACAAAACATTCCATCTCTAACTTTGTCTCTTATGATTCTTTGTCTCCCTCCTATAGAGCCTTTGTCTTGTCTCTTTCCTCTATGTCTATTCCACAGGATTGGAGAGAAGCTATTAAGGATCCAACGTGGAAAGAAGCTATGGTTGAAGAAATGAAAGCTCTCTCTAAAAATGAAACCTGGGAACTAGTTGCATCTCCAGATAAAAAGTTAGTCGGTTGTAAGTGGGTGTTCACAATAAAACACAAAGCTGATGGTTCAATTGAAAGATTTAAAGCTAGATTAGTGGCAAAGGGTTTCACCCAGACTTATGGAGTTGACTAACAGGAGACATTTGCACCAGTTGCTAAAATGAATACGATTAGAATCTTACTATCCTGTGCAGCCAACTTGGATTGGGATTTGCTACAATTTGATGTGAAGAATGCATTTCTCCATGGGGACCTGGAAGAAGAGGTTTATATGGAGATTCCTCCTGGTTTTGATGATGAGAGAACTCAGGGAAAGGTGTGCAGACTGAAGAAAGCCTTGTATGGGTTGAAACAATCTCCAAGAGCTTGGTTTGACAGATTCAGCAAAGCTATGATATCTTTCGGTTATCAACAAAGTAATGCTGATCATACCCTCTTTATAAGGCACTTCAAGGGTAAGATCACTCTTCTCATTGTTTATGTTGATGACATAGTAATGACAGGGGATGATAAAGAAGAGATGGTTCGTCTGAAGAAGCTCTTAACTCAGGAGTTTGAAATCAAGGATCTTGGGAAGCTACAATATTTCTTGGGAATTGAAGTTGTCAGATCAACTAAAGGGATCTTCATTTCTCAAAGAAAATATGTTCTGGATCTTTTGGATGAAACTGGTATGTTGGGATGCAAACCAGCAGATACACCAATTGAAAGTAACCATAAGTTACACACAGGAACTGAAGGATCAGTTGATAAGGGCAGATATCAAAGACTGGTCGGTAGACTTATCTATCTATCTCACACTAGACCAGATATTGCTTATGCAGTTAGCTTGGTGAGTCAGTTTATGCATGATCCTAGAGAATCTCATCAACAGGCTGTTTTTCGCATTTTGCGGTATTTAAAATCAGCTCCAGGAAGGGGTATCCTTTTTTCAAAAAATGGTCATCTACGAATTGAAGCCTTCACAGATGCAGATTGGGCTGAATCTTTAGATGATAGAAGATCCACATCTGGTTATTGTACATTTGTGGGAGGTAACTTAGTCACTTGGAGAAGCAAGAAACAGAGTGTAGTTGCAAGATCAAGTGCAGAAGCAGAATATAGAGCTATGGCTCAAGGTGTTTGTGAGTTGTTATGGTTGCAGAAGTTATTAGCAGAGTTGAATTTGGCTGGAAAAGACCGACTATTTTTGTATTGCGATAACAAAGCTGCAATCAGTATTGCTTATAATCCAGTTCAACATGATAGGACAAAACATATAGAAATTGATCGACACTTCATCAAAGAAAAATTATCTGATGGTGTTTTAAGCCTATTTCATGTAACGTCGGACAGACAATTAGCTGATGTTTTTACAAAAGGACTCAGCAGTCGAGCTTTTCATGCCATAGTTTGCAAGTTGGGCATGTGTAATATTTTTGCACCAACTTGAGGGGGAGTGTTGGTTAATCTATCTTGTAATATAATTTTGTAATTAAGGGTAGAATAGGAATTTCACTTTAGTCTACTTGTATGCCTATAAATATATCTTTGTATCATTTTTTATGTAACCTAGAGATAATAAGAAAATCTAGAGTTTCAGAAATCTTCACAATGTATTTTTTTATGTTGTTTACAGATATTATCTTTATCTGATGGTGAAAGAATAACTTCCATTATTCCGGTAAGTGAGTTTACTGGAGATCAGTTTCTTCTAATGCTCACAGTTAATGGTTACATCAAGAAAGTGCCTTTGAGTTTTTTCTCTGCAATACGTTCAACTGGAATCATAGCTATTCAATTGGTTTGTCCTCTCTCTCTCTCTCTCCCTCTCTCTCTTTAATTTTTTTTTCTTCTTGGGTTTCTGATCCATTTCTTATGTAGCATGTGTTATGCTGGTTTGAAATCCAACTTTCCAGGTTCCTGGTGATGAACTAAAATGGGTTCGCTGTTGCACAAATGATGATCTTGTGGCTATGGCTTCCCAAAATGGAATGGTCATCCTAAGTTCTTGCGAAAATGTAATATATTTATTTTTATTTCTTTTGCTTATGTATATTGAAATCATGTTAAGATTCACCTGGGATCATCTATACTAGATTTGACAGGGCTGATAAAGAATTCTCTGTTGCTTTTTATTTTATCGAGTACCCTTTCTCATCTTTGTCCCTTGCAAAGGTGAGTGGAGAAAGTGTGAAAGGAGAATAGAAGGCAAGTCAGAATTATTGGATAATCTGGATGGAAAATACAAAAGACTTAAAATGGATAGGCCATCAAAACATTTTGTGGGATGCATCCTGTGTTCCCAATCGCGCATATATATATATATATATATATATATATATATATATATATATATATATATATATATTGTTAGTTTTCAGTTAATTAAAAATTTAGATCAATATGGATGTGGTGATTATCATACTTAAGATACAATAGAAACTGGCACCTTTTTTTGCTGTATATTGTGAAAAGTTCCCTTGATCTCAACCTGAGCTTGGGCATATTTTTGTAGAAGGCAATAGAATCTTTGAGAAAGACAGTAACCATGAAATTCCTGAAAAAGTATATGTATGGGTGAAAGTATTGAGGGCTATGCGCAAAGGATAACTATCAGGGGCTAGACAATGAAATATTTCTTGACTAAATCAACATTAGATTGAGGATTCCAGTTGACAGGTTTGAGACAGATATGTTGTCTTGGATGTATGGTTTTTAGATGTTCTGTGAGATTGATTTGTGGGATGTGCTGTGAGGCAGATTTGTGAATTTATGAATCTATTGAAGAGCAAGATTGAGCTGTAGTTGATGGGTTTGAGGGGCTGAACCAAATGCCTTGCATAAGGCTTTCCAACTTGGTATAATTCTGAAGCCCAATGATGATAGGGAAAACCTCTTCAGGAAGAAAAGACAAGCTAAGTCATTATCTTTTGATCTTATTGAGACCAGTTGCTATGTTCAGGGTTAGGTATTAGAATTAAATAATCTTTGTCAGAAGGAAAGTTTGTGGTGATCTGGTTGAGAACCATTTAACAAATGCTTGTAGAATGTGAGAATTTAAGATTGGCATAGATGATAATTTGTTCAGTTCAGTCTGTGATGAGAAGTGGTTTCAAGAACTTTGGGGGTGTAGAGGAAGAAACCATGTCCTTGTTTGAATTAAGTGAAGTTATTAAATCAGCCCGAGTAAACTCTGAAACTATCTCTTAAACTATGCTAAACATGGACCAAGTCTGATGGTGGCTTGATTTCTCATTGATATGCCTGTGGTGTTTATATTATAAAGGATCAAGAAATACATGGATAGTAGAGATACACACATGAGAATCAGATATGGAGGGAAGTGGTTTGTACAAATTTGAACAGACTCATTGCTAACTAATTATTGGAACAACTGCAAACCACTTTTCCTAACAAGGCACTGACCTTTAAGTTTGAGTTTTTAGGATGAGTGGTTTAGTGATGTTCTTTACACATTGAGACTTGTTTAATGGCTTTCATCATGTTGCTTCACCAATTACTTGATGTTCTTTCTGTTTGTTGTGATTTGACTCTCCCCAGGAATAGGTCTTTTTCTTTTCTTAAGCCATAAACATTAGCATTTTGCTGTGTTTCTGAGTTTCTTAAGCCATTAAAATTAGCATCTTGCAGTGTTTCTTAAGCCATGAATCTTAGCATTTCGAAAATTTCTTTTCTGCTTCATATATTATGCATTCCTTACTGTTTAAAACTTACTTTTGTTTTTCTTTGAATTCCAGATTAGAGCACTAGGACGAAATACCAGAGGTGGAGTGGCCATGAGACTAAAGAAAGGAGATAAGATGGCAAGCATGGATATAATACCAGCTACCATGGGAAAGGACTTGGAGAGCGTCCCAAAAGATTTGAGGAGCAAGTAATTTCTTAGACATTCCAGATTTCTGCTTTATTGCTTACTTACTGTACTTAGGTGCTGCTTAAATTTCGTTAGAGCTTAGTGCTCTTTACCTGCCATAAACCCATGAATTGGAGGATTGGCATGACTTCTTGGAGCAGCTGAAGAAATTTAGATAACTGAATCATTTTATTAAGTTGTTCATTATGAAAATAGAAATCTCAATCTAAATATTGTTCTTAAATTTGGATTTAGGAAGATTAGTTTTGTAATGCAGCTTTATTCTTATTTAGGGACTATTTTTTCTTTTATTGAGTATTGGTTTGGAATCTTCCTATTTTTCTATTTGTAGTTCTAGTGGTAGTGGGATTAGTCATCTGTATATATATGCCTATGTGCCTATGTTGTTTTCATATTCTATTAGGGTGGGTTGGATTGAGATTTTCTGATCCCTTCCTTAGCTTTGTGCTTATTGTTGATATTCTGCCTCAATCCATTTTTCTAGAATCTCTTTCTCGGCCATATTCATTTACCATTGAGGTTTGCATGCAGATGATTGTGCATTTGGAATCTCTATGGAAGAAATTCCCATTGATAACTAGACAAAAAACATTACAAATACTATTTTTTTAGGTAACTGAAATTGGATGGTTTGGTTATATAAAAGGTTTTGACATTCTTTTTTTCTTCATCTGTTTGGCATATCCTATACAACTATAAATAGATGAAACATATCTACTTGTTGGCTGTTCTTTTATTGGACTGGCTACTTACGCTTAAATTATATGGCATTTTTCTCCTGTAGCTTGTGCAGATCCAGGTTCTTAAATAATTTACTATTGATATGGGGTTATGTTGATATCAGTTATGTTGTATGATTAGTGTGATGTATGTCTAACAACAGATCAGGTTAAGTTTGAATTCTTCCCCCATCCACCCACCCCCTCCATGTAAAGTATTGGATTTTGAAATTAGACTTACTGTATGGCAGCAGCAATAAGGGCAATGGTCCATGGTTGTTATTTATTTCTGAGAATGGCTACGGAAAGCGGGTTCCTCTAAGTAGCTTTCGACTGTCTCCTTTAAACAGAGTTGGTTTAATTGGTTATAAGGTAATGTGACTATTTCATCTACTTTGCTTGGAAAATTAAATCTGAATAAAAATTGAGCTGTAATTAATTTTCTCTCCTCTTTTTCAGTTTTCTGCGGAGGATTGCTTGGCTGCAGTATTTGTAGTAGGGTTAACAGGTATTGTTTGATTATCCATTTTCAAAAGAAGCTCTATGGTATTCAATAGTTATCCTTTAAGCTGAAGGTAGAAAGTACTCCCTCAATTGTTCACATGGTCACCCAAGTAAAATTGTTATTTATTTTGGTCCAATCAAGCCCCTAATGTTTCAGAAGCAATGCAATTAGCTTCTCTGTTTTAGCAATTAAAAAAGAAGTTAAATGTTACTGTTGATAACTGTTGGTGGTTTTTCTAATTAGAATAGGACTCTCTTTTATATTCCTAGTTAGTATTTATCTTTCTTTATTAAAACAGGACTAGGATTCTCTTTGTTTTCTCTACAAAAAACCTGTACATTTATAGTATATTAAGATGAGAAAATTAGTAAAATTTTTATTCTCAAAAATTTTCAGTTACATATAAACGTAGGGGCAAAGTTGCAAGGAGAATTAATGTAGTTAGCGTTGGCGCAAAACGGCCAAATTTGTTAGTAGAATCAACAGCTGTGCAGCTGGCAGCACACATGCTTCTTTGGATGCATGTACAGCTCAGCTTAGGTTATTTCTGTATTTATGCAATAGTTCTTTTGTACTGGGGACCATGAATATTCATAATCAAATATCTGTTTTTCCCTCTCCTATTTCTGGTATACTTTCCTCTCTTCTATTTTGTCCAATTATCCTTCTAAGCATTGCCGTTAGGATTTAATCGTGACAAAAAATGGTGGGACCTAGTTTAAGAAATGTCGCCTGGTCCTGCATTTCTTTGATTTAGCTCACCTTCCTCCCAGTTGTTTCAGCATGGAAGAAAGTGTATTTGAAACATGATGCATTGGCAGGCATGACCATGTTCTCTATTGAGAAGCTCACCTGTGCTCTTGCTGTTAGATTGATTTGTAAAATAGTACACACTCCGTTCCAAAACAATACTTTCACTTCATTTTCACACAATTTAGGAAAAGAAAAGTTTTATTATTATAAGACATAATTTTACCTGTGTTTTACCTATTATGTCATTCATTTATATCATGTACGATTATTATTGTAAAAATTAAAATAATTATTAATATTAGCATAACATCTGAAATGTTAATTGCTATAAATCAATTTGACCCTAAATGAAATATATAAACGGAGAGAGATAAAGTTAAGGTATTAAATATGATGTTTTAAGTTTTATTTGGGAAATGGTTTAAAAACTTGAATGAAAATTTGTTGGATTATTAAGAAATTAAATAAGGCATTATGGGTAATTCAAAAGTTAACTATTGGATAAAAATAGTAAGTGGACTATATTTTGAAAGAAACCAAAAAAGAAAATTATTATGATTAGCAATGTATTGCATTGAATAGTTATCAAATACATTTTCAAGAGCGTGGGTGTACTTGATTGTGGAGCTTCATGATGAAGTTGTTGGCTAGGGAACTATATTTCCTAGTTACGTCAATTATACATGTACTGATGTCAAAGAGCTACCTGCTGCTGCAGATTTTGCAGCATACTAGGAATTATTAGCTTGCATTGAGGATGGTGGGGTACGTTCCGGTAGAGTTAGTGATGCAGAGGGGAGGGGTGAGGAACAGGAGATAGAGGAGAAGGCAGCTTTCATTTTTGCATCCTAGTATCCTACTATAGTGAAGCAGTTTAGAGGAAGGAGAGTTCGATCAGAAGGGAGGGAAAGGGAAGGCAAGGTGAGGGACTTTTGGTCTGAATTGCTTCTTCTGGGTCCCATAATCTTTGTTACAGAGTGTACATCAGCAGGCTAGTTGACTCGCCTTGTATACTCAGCATAGTCATAGGACCTAATTTGTAGCTAGTTTCCTTAACTATAGCTCTTATACCAGTATATATACATACGACTGATAAATAATACATGATAAGAAAGAATTCTTAAGTTTTATTACATTTTCTTTTTTAAATGTCTATATATATATATATAAAAAGAGTTTGATTGCACTTTTATTTATTTATTTATCTTTATTTTTATTTTTTAAATTAAGGGCTTGATTGAACCAAAAAAATTTATTATGCAGGTGAGTATATGTGAATTGTTCATGGGCTAATTTATACCTTTAGCCTTTCCTCATAATTTTATGCTAATTTTCTTCCCCTTCCTCTCACTAACAGAAAATGGGGAAAGTGATGAGCAAGTTGTTTTAGTTAGCCAAAGTGGTACTGTGAATAGAATTAAAGTTCGGGATATTTCAATACAGTCTCGCTTTGCAAGGTACATGGCTCATGTTTTATTTTATTGGCTTTAATTTTTTAATTAACATGCCATTTGCCTATCAATTTGTTCCACCCAAAACTTTGTTGCATTCATGTTGCATTTTTTTATATTGTCAGCCTATTCCATGCCAATGCTTTTATGTTGCATTGTTGGCAGCATCTTCATTGCAGAAACACATTTACAGATTAAACAATCTCCTCTTTCATCAATTTGTTATTTTTTTAAATTCTTTTTCACTCTTTTTGCAATATCAATGTTATTGGCAAAAGTATAAATGAGACCTTAAACTTTTTGGGAAAAGCTAGAGATTTCTGGCAACACCTCAATTCTGCATCATCTAAGATGCTTTCAGCATCGAATTATGTTATGCTGATTTCTCATTTTAGATTCTGAAAAAAATTAATTCTTGCCACTTAATATGATCCATTTCAATTCATTTGGACTTCCAATGCCCAACTTCGTACCAGTTAGCTATATGGGCCATTTTCTGTTTTGTGATATTCCTTTGTCCAGCTCTTTCTGAAAATTTCAGCGTAATTTGAGAGAAGTTGATGTAGCCAAAGTAGTTCTAGAGGAGAGGAACAATTAAAATTTAACTGCATTGTATGATTTGCAAATCATTATAAACCATGTTTTGGATCCCTTGTTATTTTAATTCCATGTTTTCTGTGTTGTGTGGTTGTAACGGATGGTTTTTACTTTTGTTAAGTTCTGTAAATATATAATATTGGTATTAAAAATGCAGGTATTCTTTTGGTGTGCATTATTAATTTATTTATTATATAAATATCAAATATTAAATTATGAAAATAAATTTATAAATTATATTTAATGACTCATAAAGGAAAATGAGAATGTATTTTAAATTATTAATAAAATTATTATTTTGTTGAACTGATATTTATGAAGGGTAATTTGGTAAATTGATCCTTTTATTATTTAATACAATATAGTAACAAGCATTATGAATTCATGCAGTTATCCCGAACAGTGTCATACAGCACATTACAAAACCACACTCCATATACCATAGCGCCATGCAGTACAATAGGATACCATACATAATTACCATCCACAGTTAACTGCTAAATCATTGTAGTATGTTAAAACTTGCGATAGCGTCTTTGCAGCTCTCAACTATTGACATTAATCTGTTTTTCTGTTGCAAATATTGTAGGGGGGTTATCCTGATGCGGCTAGAGCAAGCCGGAAAGATACAGTCTGCATCTCTGATATATGTGACAGAGGGTGAGCCCAAAGATTTAGGAACATCAACAACACCTCCAACAGAAGTTGAAGCTCCCGCTATCCTTTCTCGGGCATCATGACCAAATTTAGGAATTGTTGCATGTGCTATGTACAAGAATTCGTAGGTTAAATTCTTGTACTATATGTATCATTGTATTCGGCAGAGCGGTTAGGTTATGTTCAAACTTGACTGGGGTCTTGAAGTATCTTGCTCGTCGAGGTCCAGGCGGATGTTGGTGAAAGTAGTACATATCCTCAAGGCTTTTTCCGCTGCATTTTTGTTTGCTGTTCTGTGCCTTTCGAATTATTCCGATCCTTTTTTCTTCCTAGGAAGATGATTTTTTTTTTTTTTTTGGTAGTATATATAGTCGATTCCAACATTTGAAATCTGAAACTCTGAATGGATTTGAAGCTCCGTTTCTCAGCAGTCATTTGTAAAACTGTGCATCTAATGAATTTAGTATCCATTTCCTTAAAAAAAAAAAGAAGGGTTTTTCCTTACAATATTGGATAAAAAATAAAAAATTATTAAATCGGTAGTTAAAATTAAATACAAATCGATATATGTAGTTAATCTGGCCGAATGAATATATACATGAACTTTAATTTCTAAAAATTGTGATTGATGGATTTGAATTTTAATATACTGTTAAGTGGTTCCTAAAGTTCCTAATCTTTAATTTGTAATTTAAAAATCATTTAATTTTAATTTATGTAACAAAAAGTTACATTAACTTGTTATTGCACTGTAGTCTTTCCCGATTTGAAATTATTTATTTAGATCGATTTAATAAAAGCTAGTTTAGAGAATTAATACGTTTGGTAATAGTATTTACCAATTCTATTACTGGATTTATTCCATGATTTAGATGAAAACAATCAGGGAATTGACAATTACTGGGTATTAAAAATTTAATTGAACTCAGTTCAAGGCATTAGAAGAATTGGCTCTAAGCCATAATGCAAATTACCCTTGAATTTTATGATCTAAATCTTTTTCAACATGCGATTTTTACCTTTGAAATTCAATTTCAATTTTGTAGATCCATATGAACACATACCAATTCATTATAGACTAGTTGGCACACCAACGCTCTGTAACGAGTCATCATGCCTAGAACGAGTCGTCACATCCTCAACTGCTTCACGAGTCATTTAAACACAGCATAAGTTGGCACATTGAGTCCCTGGGACAAGTTGGCACACTTTGCACGAGTGGGCATAGGCTCTTGAATTCTTTAAGACCTTTTTGTTCTATACTTCAATTATGCTTCATTCCACTCAATTAAGCACATTTAGCCTCCAAAACACAAAAAGTATAAGAAGTAACCTAAAACATAACAAAATATATAAAATAACTAAAGAAATAATTAATGCAATATCACACTAAAATAACTATGCTAATTTGATTGGCATCAAATTCCCCCGTAGATAAACTTTGTTCGCCCTCAAGCAAAAAAAAAAAAAAAAAGCAAAAATCCAAGTGAGGAAACTCATAAAAAATCATTTGCCCTCTATGTTAAGAAGATAGTTTCTCTAAGAATCATTTTGAACATGAGAAATTTGCTTAAAATAAAATAGCCAAATAACTAATTCCTAATGTTCAACAATGATAGAGTAGACAAGTTGCATAGCATAGATAATAAATTTAACATACTATCTTATTAAAATCAAAATCAAGAACATAAAGGCAATCACTACAAAAAAAAAAAACCATTTAGAAATAAAAATTAGCAACGAAAAATGTCAATTTTCAGTTGCTAATAAAAAATAACAACAGAACCAATTGTTGCTAATATGACGGTTGTTATTTTTTAGCAATGAAAATTTTACTCCGTTGCTAAATTTAGGAACGGAATTCAATTTACATTGCTAAATCCAACCAATGTAAGATTCGATAAATTGGTTAAAATTAGCAACGAAATCAGATTTTCGTTGCTAAATTCACTCACCAATAAAAAAAATTTACGACGGTAAAATCCGTCATCATTCCGTCGCTAAAAATATTACAATTTTTTAATTATTATATAATGTTGCCTCTGCTTTATAATAAGCTAATGCCAAAGTGGATGAAAAAATTTTACTTTTTTGAACCAAAACTCAGAAATAATGTTGCCTCTGCATTATAATAAACTAATGCTAAAGTGGGTGCTGCTGATATATTGGCTATAGGTTTCTTTGTTTTCATGTGGTGCATATTTGCCTACCCCCAAAATAGCCTGAAGTACCACCTAAGTTTCACAAAGAAATGGTTTAAGAAAGGGGAAACAAAAAAAAGAGAAAAGGTTCAAGCAGTTGTAAAAAGAGCAGTTTGGTTATAACAAACTTACACAACTGATTTAAGGCAAAATACTGACAATGTTACAAGGCCCTTACATCCATTCACAACAAAAAGAAAACATAATAAATTAAGCATAATATGCAGCAAAAATACGAATAGAAAAAGTTAAAATAGAATATTCAGAGAGAGAGAGAGAGAGAGAGATTTCGCATCATACAAAGAACTCATCTGTGAAACTACATACACAGGAGCATAAAGTAGTGTAGACTAATATTTTCCCTTCCTCGACTGTATAGACTAATATCAGTTCCTGCCTAAAATTGAAAAAGAAATTGAATTCGGTACATTTTGTGGAGTTTGAAAAGGATGAACAATGCATAAACAGATGTGAATTCTACCATGTATAAAATACATTAATATATTAATATAATATATAAATTTTATCTTCTTATCCTTAACAATTAACATTTTCATCTAAAAAGTAAAGCTTACTTTAGTCACGTCAATGAAGACCAACTAATTATTTTGGTCATCGAGAAGGTATTGGACTCACTGCTTATTAAGTCACAAGTCCATTACTTGCAGTTCAAGGTCATTGAGTAAGTATTATTTTTCTTTGATCAAATCTTGATTCTACTAGTGAACCAACCAGCAATTTGCAAAAATAAAAGGGTTTAAGCCTATCACTCAGGGCATTAGGTTCTTATATATATATATCATATTAGAAAATATAAAATCATTCTTATATTATATATATAGGTTAGAAGCTTAATAATTAATTTATAAAGATATATAGGTCAGATGCAGAAAATTCTACTAGAGGCATTAAGCAAGCAAATTTAGCAGACTCTAATATGATGAATTAACAAGTGTGTAAAGCTTCTGCCCCGACTCCACGTACCATCTCCATCATTATTAATCCAAATATCACTAAACCAACAACTGAATATCAAAATACCTTTCTCCATCGTACATTGATAATCTTCTGTGCACAATCTGTTTGTTTTAAGGTGACAAAGGGAGGGCAATTAATTTAAGTTTTAATCAAGGCTTTTAAAACAAACAAAAAGGAGGCTTGAATATTTGTTATTTTTAATAGATTATCAGTTTCTGGAATGATTTAAAATAAACAAAAAGGAGGCTTGAATATCTGAACTTCTTTCAACGATACAATTTAAATATATCGGCAAATTTACTCTTGAAATTTAAATTTCAAATATTTATCTCGGCAACATATATAAAACGAGAGCGAAAATAGAAAAGAGCAAGAAAATGAGAATAACTAAAAGAAAGAAGAACAAACAGCTTCTTGTAAACCAAATTAGGGTGTTACCTGAAGATTTGATTGAAACAAATCACTCTTAAAACATTGATATCTGGTGCTCATTTATCAACTGCCAAATCAATCCCTGAAAAATCAAAAGAATAAACTAAAATCAGAATGAGAAAAAAATAATAGACAGAAAGGAAATCAAGCTATATATACATATATTTTGGCTTTGAAAGAGAAAAAGAAATCTATTACTTTGAAATTAAATGAAAGAATATAAATAACATAAATGAATAAAAAAAACACACAAACTAAAATAAGAGAATTTTGAGTGAGAAACATGATGAAAAATCATATGCTAGATACTCTTACCGAGCATCAAGTACAAGATAATCTTTATTGCATTTCATTACTATTTGCATAAACTTCCATCTTACTCATTACTATCCGCACTTCCTAAATTTTAAAAGCATTTAAGAAAAAAAATTCAACCCTTGAATTATTCCTACCATTAAGTCTCACATGTCCAGTTTCTACTTTAGTTAAATTTATTCCACTTAAACTTCTAATTTTCCAGTTAAGCTAAAGAAAACATGTTCAATAGGATTAAACGGTCTTAAGCTAGCATTTCCACTACTTCTAAACTTTTCGTACAATAATTCCATTAATGGTAATATTATATCTTTATTCATTCTTCTCCATTAGCTTATAGGATGCACAAGATTCAGTCACCATTTCTAACATAATTCACACATACATAGAAGAGAAAAGAATTTCCAGACACATAAATATTCCCTTACATAACTTCCACTATAACTCAAGTTCTGGGGTCACGGATCCATCCATTCCCAATTCTAATTTCCACAATTTAGACCTATACTTCAAATACTATTCAACATTAATAATTATTAAACATTCATTTTCCTAGTAACTTAAAAATTATTCCACAAATTTCAGATTGGTTTCCTGTTAAAGAGTTTCCAGTATTTATGTTTTTCCTAATCTACTTCCAAACTGCAACATAATTAAGGAGAGAAAAACCAAAGGATTCCAATAGATTTTAGAGAATTTACAACAGAAATTCATAGCATTAGGTCTGCTTTATACATATTTAATATCCCTAATTT
Organism: Excoecaria agallocha; assembly: GCA_037975025.1. NCBI lineage: Eukaryota > Viridiplantae > Streptophyta > Magnoliopsida > Malpighiales > Euphorbiaceae > Excoecaria > Excoecaria agallocha. The sequence continues at coordinate 57,221,373 of CM075813.1, read as the reverse complement.
ATTCTCAGACCAACACCATTAAAATAAAAATCCAGTAACTTGAAACTTCAAATAAATATAAATTTAATTTTCCATTTACCTCGAAGAAGAGGTGCAGCTCCAAGCTCTTATTCCTCTTCCTGGTTTGTCAGCTAAAATTACAATTACTTACATTAATTTACACCTTTTGATTTCATTACAAAATCAATCTCATGAATTTTTAGAAATTAAAGAGAAGATAATAGAAATCCCTCCTTATCTGCAGCTTTGATCATCTAATTCTTTAACTAATACTCTATACCATATTTCTCACAAATTTCCAATTGGAGTTTAAGAATCACACACAAGAAAAAGGAAAAAAAAAAAAGAGGAACTTAGTACCGGCAGATTTCTTTGACTAAGTAACAGCAAATTTCCAATTGGAGTTTAAGAATCATCTAATTCTTTAATTAATACTCTACTTGATTAATCTTAAGAAAATACAAGCAGATTTCTGTTTGATTCGTCTAAGTTGAGCAGCGATCTGGAAGATTCAGCAATATCGAGTAAATGAAAAATTAAAAAATCAGGGAGAGGTGAGATAGAGAAGAGATCGAGAGAGAAGAAGAGGTAAAATATGAACACTTACTTGACTAATCATCAAAAACTAGAAGCTATTGAGATCGAGGCAGAGTGTGAAGGCAAGGGCGAGGGAAAGATGGAGGTTCATGAAAAAATGAAGAACAGAGGAAAATTTTCGGCTGCAACAAAAGGGCAAAAATGAACTATTTATACCTAGGGCAAAAATGAAAATAGGAATGAAATTTTATTTCGGTTGCTAAAATAAAATGAAATTCCATTGCTATTGCTATTTTAGCAACCAAAATAAAACTCCATTGCTATTGGCGCCAATTTAACGATAGATTTTTTTCCGTTGCTAAATTCCGTCGGTAAAGTTTTGCGGAAAAATTTTTCTCCATTAGTTACGACGAATTTTCATACGTCGCAATACACATTTTTCCTACAATTTTTCCTGCAAAAAATTTTTTCCGTCGGTAATTAGCGATGGAAAAGTTTTCGTCGGGAATTAAGATTTTTCTTGTAGTGTTTGCTTGTGGTACTAATTTTCAATTCTATTTCTTAGAAGGATGACATGTTAAGGAAAATGTGAAAAGAAAGTATATTATTCTAAAATGAATTTGAAAAAGTTTAAATTTTCGAAAGATGTTTTTATTTTATAGTTAATATCAATAGAATAAGAAGGGAAATAATTAAACTAGATAATAGAATCAATTCATTAAATGTAGAAAATATATTATATAAAAATGAATTAGAATATTTAGAGAAAGGAATAGAAATAGTTGAAAAAATATGATTAAAAACAGCTCTAGGTATATATGAAAAAGTAGAAACCTTAAAATATATAATACAAAGAAATCAATCATATATAATTCGGTTAAAAGATATAAAGATGGGAATTCCATTAGGATAAAAATAGTAAAATCCAATATAAAATTTTTACTTGAAGGTATATAGGTTGAAAAAATTTGATCTGTGGACTACCAATCCAAATGATAACTTTGTTAACATGATTGATTACCGCCACGTGCCTTCTATTTTATAAGTTGATGATCTAATGTCAAAAATTTTGGCATCTCATTGGTGTCGAAGTCTTGAAGCATTTAGTGCTAAATAGAAACAAAAATCTAAAGAAAAATATAAAATCGAGATGAGTGAAAATTGGATAATAAATGATTTGAAAACTACCTAGGAATTAAATAGTTGTAATGATGAGGTTATTACAGCATTATATGAAAAATATTTAGAAGAAATAGAAATATTCTTCGATTTAGAAGATGAATTTGACAATACAAGTATTTAATATATGTATAGATATAATGTTAAGTTTAATATTAAGAGAGACTTGTGAAATAATATTTAAGGCATGCTCAAAAATAACATGAAAAATAAAATATTATAAGGATAAATGAAAAAGATATGGAAAATGAATGTATTTTTATATAACTAAATAATTTAGAAGAGGAATATAGGATATCTAGATTACAAGAGGTAATAATGGAATTAATAATAATGAAAGATGATTTAGAAGAAATTAAAAAAAAAATTAAATAAAAGCTAGTAAGAAATTAAACGAGAATTAAATCTAAATGAATCAAGAACAAGAAATAGTTGAAGAAAAAACAAATAGAAAATTAAGAGAGAAAAAAGAGTATATAGGACATTTAAGAAATATAATTCTTTATTTAATATTAATTTGTCAATGTAAATAAAAAGACTAAAATTATTATAAAATGATCTTAAAAACAATGAAGAAGAACTACAAAAGTTATTATATATCAAAGATAATTTAGTGCAGACTTTTTAATTTAATGAGTATAATAGAAAAATTTGGAGAATATTTAAGTTTATTAGATTTAAATAGTAAAAAAAATATTAAAGAAATAACAATAGAAATGGATGGACATGCAATTAAAAACTCTATATGACAATAAATTAAAAGGTGGAAGTCAAGAAACCATAGAAAATATGCAGAGGAAGGCAATTTTAATGAAAAATATTAGATCTACACTAATTAAAAGAAAAAATAGATTTAACAATTAAAAAGAATGAAATCGAGAAAAGAAAACTTTCAGGTGCTAAAAGAGAATTTAGCAATAAAAGAAAAAAAAAGACAAAATAAAGGTTAAAAATGCTGTATTTTACAAAGTATAAAGGATTAAAAACGAAAGTTGGATAGTTCAAGGGGTTGAATAGAAAGAGGGTGCAAGTTGGCAGTTATGCAGGAAGCCAATGTATGTTGAAGCTATGAAGATAAGGAAACGTGTCCAGAGTGCACACCACTTAATATATCAACCTAAACTTGAGGTGGGTTATAATTCCGATCTCATCTCATCTCATCTAATACGGTACAACAGCAGCAGAGAAAGCATAGCACAAATTAATCCATGGAATCCTTAAAGATGATATTGTTTCCAGGTCCTCCCAATTTGTTCGTCTTCGCAATGTGTGCGGTGAGTTTCGTTTCATCAGCAAATGCTGGATTATTGGAGATAAGAGGGAAGAACATGAAATATTCTAAGTTTTGGACTCGTAGCGCCAACAACACCAACGATTTGAGAGTTTCGAGTAGAAATGGGATGCTTATTGCTTACACACCCGCGTTTCTCGCCGGCTTCGCTTCCTTGGGGCTTTTACCACATCAAGATTTCAGGGTTTTGCTCATAAACTATGCTCTTACTATTCATTTCTTCAAAAGAATAGTTGAGGTAATTCTTTTCGAAACAATCCTTTTCTCATCAATTTTCTCAATAATTGCTTACTGTTAGTCAAATTTATGCTCAGTTTAAATTATTTTTTATGATCAACTGAGCTCTCAGCAAATTAAGCGGTTAAATTTATCTTTTTTTCCTAGTTAAATTGGATACTCTAGTAGAGTAGGAATGTTAATACATAGTCAGGCAAGGAGTTGTGATAATAAGTTGAACCACAAATCTTAATGGTTATGTTCAGTTTCGTTGTATAATTCCCGAAATTGCTTCACATACCTGACATCAAAATCAATAATAATTTAAACTAGAATTATTGGTTTCTTTAATTTTTATTCAATTTAGATAAAACTGGCAGAATGCAGGCTGTTAATTCCACATGAAATCAATTTAAAATTATATTGGATTTGCTAATACATGAAACAAATTTATAAGAAACTCATCGTGTTTTGCATTTGTTTGAGATGATTGATATTTCTTCAATTTTTTCTTATGTTTTGGTGGATACTAATATGTTAATTTGATTAAAATCTTATTGAATTTGAAAATAATAAGTTTTCTGCCCCTACAAGAAATAGAAGATGGGGATTTTACTATTTAATTTTGTTTTCTGAATAATGTTTAATTAACAAAAGAAATAATATTTTTGTTATGGCAATGTTATCAGGTGCTATTCATTCATAAGTATAGTGGTGGAATGGATGTTGGTACAGCAATTTTTATCAGTCTTAGTTATTTCTTATACACTGCAACCATGATCTACACTCAATATCTAACACAAGGATATGCTGAACCGCGGATTGATTTGAGTTATACCGGGATTGTGTTATTCCTGATAGGAATTACAGGTAACTTGTATCATCATTACCTCCTTTCTAGCCTCAGGGGCAAGAATGACAAGGAATACAAGGTTCCTAAAGGAGGTTTATTTAACTTAATTATATGCCCTCACTATTTGTTTGAGATTTTAGAGTTTTGGGGTGTCTCTTTTATATCTCAAACATTGTATGCATTTTCATTCACCATTGGATCAACTTTGTACTTGATGGGAAGAAGTCACGCCACAAGGAGATGGTACCTTTCCAAGTTTCCAGATTTTCCTAGGCATATCAAAGCCATTTTTCCATTTGTTTTCTAATGGAGAAAATGAAAATTGCAGAAAGTGGAAAAGGATTGCTCCATTGGATGAATCAGCAGCCATTGAATATTTTACCGGAGATCTGCTGAGCTAGTTATAATTATATATTTTCGACATAATTCCTTATTTTGTTATAAATATGTTAAATAAATGTTAGTTAATTTATTGAGAACTTTATATTGTTGTAATTTATATTATTTTGACTTGATGGTTAATAATTACGATTTTATGCAGATTTAAATAAATAATTAATTCTTAAGGCCATTAAGTACTGTTAGTTTCTTTTCTTATTTTTTTCTTTTTTCTCTAATCGAACTTGGAAAATACCTTAATATTGTGGACATAGTATTAAGTGGAGATAGGAAAACATCGATGAAATTTTTGGCAATGGATATTTGTCATCTGTGAGGAAACGTTTTAGGGACTTATAAAATCAATCACAAGGGTTTATTTTCCACGAAGTCGTTTTGATTTTTATTGAGGAATTTACATCAAATGCCACTTTTTTTTACCTCATTTTTTAAAAAATACACGTTTTAAAAATACTTTTTTTTTTTAATTTTAAGTTTTTAAAAATGCCTCTTTGGCCATATTAGCTATTGTCCTCTTTTTCAGTTTTTCTTTGCTTGTGGTCGTAAAACTCTAAGGTGCTTCATCTCCATAAGGTTGAAGATAACTCCGTTCGTTTCTCTAATTTTTCTATCACCAACCCTAGGTTCATCGTGGTACTCATCACCATAGTATTACTCATGTATCTTTTGCTTATTTTTTGATTAATTTTGCGTTTTTATCTCTAATTTAAGTTTATTTCTCCATCTTCATCAAGTCTAAGGTGATTTCTCATTTTATTTTTTTACTGTCGAATGAGTGAGGTTTATTTTGCAGAAATTTGTTTTTGTTCTGATTATTTGTCTTTAAAAGTGTTGGTTGAATTGTTATAATTGGTTGAGGAATTATGCTTCTTGTTTCTGTTGTTTCATCCTCTGGATTATCAAATTTCTGGATGGTTTTGATCTTGTGGTTTTGCCGGTTTTAATGTATAAAGATAAAAGAAGAGTTTAGAAACATACAAAAAAATCTTCTTATTCCTTTGTATTATGTATGAACCGTTATTTTAGTGTCTTCATATTCATAAACAAGTCTCTGATATTAATTATGAATGAATCGTTATTTCAGCGTCTTCAGATTCATATTAATTATATCATTTTGGATTAGTCCACCCAATTTACCCTCGAGATAAATTGGAAGAAATCCAACATTTGCCAAAAATAATCAAATCACAAATTGAAGTCTATAAAGGCATTACTAAGGGTGCAAAGATATACACATGGACCATGAGTATCATTCCAAAATGGGACGATGAAAGAAATTCAGAAACTATTGCAAAAACGGTCATTAAGATGGAAACAACAAAAGACAAGAAATTATCCTTGATGAGCAAAGAACATTTAATCTCCTACCAATGATAAATGAGAATGAAAAATATAGAAATAGTTATTCTGGGAATAAAAGAAATGTTAAATGATGGTAAAAAATATTAACTAGCTATCAAGGAGACGTATTAATCACTAATCCATCCACTGAATGACATCGATCAGAAATATCTACTTGAAGGTTATCTAGATGGAATCTTAGAAGGAAGCCTACCAATGACAAAAGCAACCCAATAACTATTTGAAAGGGGACTAAAGAGAGAATTTGTGGTGGAAGGAAAAATAAGGGGACAAGACTTGGTGGAATTGGACAATATAGAAAACTGTATACAGTATATACACTTTACACACAAAAGGTATATATTGTATACCGTTTACACAAAGTGTATACGATGTATACACAAAAGGATATATAGTGTATACATAAAGTGTATATATTGTATATATTTTATGTAAAGTGTATACAATATATCCGCAAAAGGGTATATTGTATATATACTTTGTGTATAAACTGCATATACTTTACACAAAGCATGTAAAGTGTATACACTAGTTTTCTTAAGAAAATAAATGCAAGTAATATAGAAACGAGCAACCCAAAACTATAACACAAAAACAGATAATACCCAAAATGCATTAGAATAACAAAAGAATTACAAAACCACATAAACCAAATTATAATACAGTAGTATAAAAGAAGCTGAAAGCACTTAACAATGATAAACATTGGCTGAGCTATGTAAATATTTAATCTCAGCGCTTCTTTCTATTTATTGTAAATTGGATTCATTCTATAGTCAGCTTGACTCTCAATAATTGTTGGCTTTGGCAATAGCTGTAACCTTGTTAAATTGTGTTACAGGCTAGTACCTTTATCGAGCAAGTTGTGGAAAATGAAGGCCAAATGGAGGACATACTGGACAATTGCTGAAGAGTCATGGTTTGGCATCTCAACCTAGAATCATTTAGTTCTTTCTATCCTCCAAATGGTTCAGCATTAGTTATATGGATGTAACAGCCCAGCTTGTATGAAATTTTAAATTAGTCGGAGCCAAATTGAACTGTGAAGGTAACTTAATTTTTTGAGGCCTTTGTCTTTAATTTGCTTGTTCTTAAGTCGGTAAATGATTATTTGTTTGAAACATGCTGAGAGATATAGATGCTCAAGGACAAGTCAAACATTTGTGAGACTTTTCTTTCGAACTTTCATGTCAAAGGAGTGCAGTAATCATGCAATGTTAAGCAGTGTTTGAGTTTCCAGGTTTATGTGATGTGAAATGTTCATAAAAGACAAATTTGTAGTAAGAAAGCACATATTTCTAGAAATGGAGTTTCCAAGTTTATTTTTAATTAATCTTCTTGAAATTGTTTATTTTCTTGCTGTGACTGTAACAATTGTCAAATCATTTCACAATTGTAAGTGGAGCAATATTGGTGACTTGCATCCAGTACAGGTATTCAAATACTGAATTTCAACAGGATCTGTTAAAATATATGATATTTTGTTACTCTTGGGTATTTGCAGATTTCTATTTAACTAATTTACAATTTTTCATATCAACACAGCTTTATTTAGTCAAAGTAATTGTGGTTTTGATTTCTCCTTCAGTAGTGAAAGTCATACATTTAGGACTTTAATTGTTGTAGAATATCTGTAGTAGCTATAGTTTTTAGTCTTGTACTAATTTTTTTTTTCATTCCATTTGTCCAGAATATGATACTAAATGCTATCTTATTTAACTTAGTTTTTTTCTATAGTGGTTGACAATGAGTTTCTATAATGAAATGTTGACATTGAAAATTAACAGTAATTTTTTGTAAAAAATCAATGATTTTTTAGTGACGGAATAGCGACGAAAAATCCATCGCTAATTTTTTATATGGATGATTTACCAACGGAATAATTAATATCGTTGCTAATTTTTAGCAACGGGATTTAAGTTCCGTTGCTAAATTTGACCAATTCACGAAATCTAACATTTGGTGAATTTTGCAATGGAATTCAAATTTCGTTGCTAAAAATAGCAATTATGAAATTTACAACCACTTTTTTCCATTGCTAATTTTCGTTGCTAATTTTGATTAGCAACAGAAAATCAACAATTCTGTCACTATTTATGAATTTTTTTGTAGTGCTAATTTTGATATTTCCTAATTTAGATCTAAAGGCTTGTATATGTATAGAGAATGGTGAATGAGGGAAGCAATTTTTTGGTGATCAGTCAATATTTTTGTAATGGTATCAAAGCCTCATTGGCCATTTTAAGTTTCTGGTTTTTGGGTATTTTTTGGGTCATAGTACTCTATGCCTGTCAAGATCTCATCGCCCACAAAAGAAGTTACAGAGGAGCTTTTTTGACCTTTTCCCAAAGTTCAATGACCATCCGTTGAGCATGTGTAGCTCACATGCCACCTGAAGCTTTTGGGTACTGTTCCATATGCTAGCACATGATCGAGATTCTTTTTTCGGTGGTTCTCTGATGTCAACTTGGCCATCTGATTCTATTTTCAGGATGGTTAGTTGATTTTTTTTTTGGGATTTTAGTTTTTAGTTTTCTGCTCTACTTTTAATTTTTTTATTTGGTCAGTCATCTTCTGGTTTTGAAAGATGTCTTTTTCGAAGATCTCAGGTATCAAATTTACAGGAAAGAATTATGCAACATGGAAGTTTACAAGTTGAGATGCATTTTTCTACCTGTATAAAATTTATATGATCTGACAATGGTAGGAAATATATGTCACATGACTTTTAAGGTTTCTTAAAATAAAAGGATATTGTATCTCAACGATCATGTCCTTACACTCCTCAATAGAATGGGTTGGCTGAACAGAAGAACCGTCACTTGTTAGATATTGTTCGTACTTTGCTTTTGTAGTCTTTTGTTCCATCTAAATTTTAGGTGTAAACTTTAGGTACTGCAGTCTATTTAATCAATCATCTTCTTTATCAACAATTGAATTTTGATTCTTCATATTATTGCCTATTTCGCATGCACCCTAATTATCATACACTGTGCACATTTGGTTGTGTTTGTTTTATTCACTTGCCTCTTTATAAGCATCACAAACTTATAGCTCAATTAGTTCGGTGTGCTTTTATGGGTTATAACACTGCACACAAAGGATTTATATGCTATTATGTTATTGCCAACCATATGTATGTTTTTAGAAATGTGATTTTCTTCAAACATGAGTACTACTTTCAACAACATTTTACTTCTTTAGACTATGTTCTTCTTCCTCACTTTGATGGTAGCTTTTGCCCAATTGAGCATTTTAAACTAGGTATGGTCTATCAGTGATGATAGCCCCCTCCATCACCATATGTTCTTCTCGATTCTAATCTACTGCCATCTCCTGTGGCCACTAGAAGAGGCACTTATGTCCATCATCCCCCAAATAGGTATGGTTTCTCTACCACTTTATCTCATACTACAGTCCCTACTTCTTATTCTCAGGTAGCTAAACAAGTATGTTGGATCAAAGCCATGCAAGAAGAATTTCAGGCTCTTTAAGAGAATCATACATAGGATCTTGTTCCTTATCCTACTGGTATTAAGCCCATTGGTTATAAATGGGTTTATTCCATTAAGTTGTAATTTGATGACTCACTTGACAGATATAAAGAAAGGTTGGTTGCTCTCAGTAATAGGCAAAAGTATGGCTTAGACTATGAGGAGACATTTACTGCTGTAGCTAAGATGACTACTGTGCATCTCATTCTTGCTACTACTGCTTCAAAGGGGTGGTCCTTATACAAATGGATGTGAAAAATGCTTTCTTGCATAGAGATCTTAAAGAAAATGTATACATGATCCCACCATCTGGATTATTTTTTACTCCTTCAGATGTTTGTAAGTTTAAGAGGTTACTCTATGGTTTGAAACAAGCTCCTCGGGCCTGGCTTAATAAATTCTGTGATGCTCTTCTAAGCTTCTCTTTTGTTTAAAGTCAATATGATTCCTCTTTGTCCTATGTAAAACCTCTAAGGGAATTATCATAATTCTAGTATATGTTGATGACATTGTTATTACTAGGACTAATTCTACATTGATTTCTCAGCTTCAAGAGCAACTTCAAGGTGTTGTCCATATGAAAGATTTGGGTCTTCTACACTATTTTTTGGGTCTTGAAGTGTGTTCTACATCAGTTGATATTTTCCTACATCGACATAAGTATACTCAAGAAATGATTTCTTTGATTGGTCTTCAGGATAACCTTCTGTTCATACTCTTTTGGAAGTGAATGTTAAATATTTTCGTGATGAGGGTAATTTTCAATCTGATCCTTCTTTGTAAAGATGCCTAGTAGGCAGCTTAAATTATATGACTATTACCCATCCAAATATTTCTTTTGCTATTCAACAGGTGAGTTAATTTATACAAGCATCCAGGTATCTTTATCTAACTGCTATCTGTTAGATCATTCGTTATTTGCATGGTACATCTATGCAAGGATTGTTCTTTCTAATCGACTCTTCACTCCGTCTTGTTGCTTATAGTGATGTTGATTGAGCTGGGTGTTCTGATACTTGATGATCCATTATTGGTTGGTGTATGTTTCTTGGTTCCTTATTAATTTCTTAGAAAAGCAAAAACCAAGATCGCATATCTAAGTCCTCTACTGAGTTTGAGTATCGAGCTATGTCATCTACTTGTTTAGAAATTCTTTGGCTTCGAGGACTTTTGGTTAAGTTTGGTTTCTAGCAAACTAACGTACACCTCTTCATATTGATAATACCAGTGCTATTTAGATTACAATTAATCCAATATTTCATTAGAGCACAAAGCATATTAAAGTGGATTATCACTCTATTCATGAGGTATATGATTCTCATGTCATTTCTCAACCTCATGTCACTATTGAGCATTAGAATGCAGATGTGTTTACTACGGCTCTTTTTGGTGGTCGCTATAAGTTACTTGTTAATAAATTGATGCTTTTGGATTGCCCAACGTCAATTTGAGGAGGGATATCAGTGTATATGTAACACCCTTATAACACTATATTGTACATATAATGATCGAATGTTAACACACAATAACAATTACAATTTCTATAGTAAAAAATACAGTAAATTTTTTTAAAACATCAATAAATATCATATCAGTAACACCAGTTAATAGTAACAACAACAATTTAAAGATACTTTGTACAAAATAGTACCAATGTTTACACATAAAATACATAACTATTTATACCTAAGTCAGTTGCTTCGCTTGAATATATACATGCCATGTCTATACTGTCACTCTTGCTTGGCATCATTATTCTTGATCAACATTAATTTACGGTCACTTTAACTTCCTACTTCCATAACCTGCACATAGTAGCAACGCTACGTGCTGAGCATTAAAAATGCCCTGTGGTGGATACAAATCCCTGACTTTTCAATAACAGATTCATTCATGCACACATAAGCACACACATTATTTTCTTATTACATAACCTTATTCATTTAATACTTTAACTCATCTCTTACTTTAACCTTCAGTATTACTAATTCTTTATTTAGTAATTGCTTAATCTTTATTTTACTTACATTTTTAGTCAGTCGTTATCTATATTGGCTTTTATCTTACTTTACATTTTAGTTGTTTTTCAAAATACTTTTAGTAATTATTACTTTTCTTATTAATTTAGTTTGTTAACACACTTGGATCATTTACATTAATTCCAACGTACTCAGTTGTAACTATTTTTACTTTATTTCGGTTACACCTAATACATTATGTCCATTATGTTAACAGTAACAGTAACTTTTTACCTTAAATTACTTTCATTTCCTTTACATTCCTTTTAGTATTAATCTTTCTTCGAACCATTAAACAATTTATAATTTGCATGCATTTGTTTTTTCCTTTATACTACGGTACTTAAGCCATTTACAATTCTTCTGTTTATTTCTTGGTTTACAGCCGCATATTATTTTCGTTGTAAATTCTATTGTTACTTATATATTTAAACATTAATCTTTATCTTTACAGTTACATTACTTAGTGTTTCCTCATTTTAGTCTTTATATTTGTACTATACTCCTTACTTTTCTACTTTTATTTTACTCTACATTTCAATCCCTTAATTAAGGTCTATTTATGATTTAGTACCTAGAGTTTCATTAGATTACGTTTGCTTCAGTTTACACTTCAGTATTTGCAGTTATAACATTATCTTACCGATTTTATTATTCCTTTTTGTTCAATCACTTTAGTACAGTCTATACAATTCAGTTCCTATATTAATTTGTACCTGAGAGTATGAATACTATTTTAATTAAATTCTTGTACCAATATTGAGTACACATTTTTGTTAGTCAGTATTTTTCCATTCATTTTCATTTTAATTCATTATTTTTAGGCATCATTTTCTATCAGTCATCCATTATTCATTTCACTATCACACTACCATCCTTGTACTTTTACTTTAGTGATTAGCTATTCGGTATTTTATCAGACATTCCAATATAATTTTCATACATTATAATTGATTTTCATTTTGATTTATTATTTTCATTCCTTTATGAATAATTCAATTCAATTTCATTTTCTTTCTTTGGCATGCCCCTAGTATCAATCTGGTAAGAATCTTCAAACCGGATATATGGAATCAGTACATTTAGAGTGATTTCGAAGAACCACTCGAACATTACATTCCATTCACATTTCACATTTCAACATTTTAATAGTTCATTTAGTTAGTAAACCATTGTTGGGATGCTAAAGTGAGTTGCCATGAACCGCACCGTAGCTATACAGTTAATATCCCTACGGCTAACCAACTATATCATGCACTAGATTTAACTACCAGATTACTACTAAGGGCAATATTCAATTAATTTTCATTCACTTTCCAGATCATTTTTCATTTTCAATTTAATTGCCGATACGTTCGGCTCCAATCAATCAATACTCATTTAAAACTTCCACATAATTTATTTTCATCTAATCAATTATCCATTCATTTATTCTATAATACTCATTTCCTTTCAGTCTGATTCACATCATTTTCTTTTTCACCTGACTTAATATTTCCATAGTGTTCACCTTAAACAATATATTTACAATTTAAAAATTCATTTAAATATTTTCTCTCTCTCTCTCTCACACACACACATATATATATATCCAATACACTCAATGTTTTGTTTATTGAGTATTATCGTTAGTATTCTAGATTTACAGTTTTTCTTCATTATTATTAGACAAATCTTTAACCTTGCTATTTTTTACTGTTTAGTCATTTACTTTTCACTCCTAACAATTACTTTAAAGACTTACATATATATTTTTAATTATAATTTAATCCTTAAATTAGGCACTTTAATATTTTTTTACACTTTAATCCTTTATGCCAGTTAAATTACCATTTAGTTCTCAATTAACATTATTATAAACAATTTACCACAATACCATTATTTATTTAATTAATACTATTATCTCAATATTCATTCATAAAGTTACAATTCAATCCTTATTTTTCAAATAAATTACTAAATTACCCCTTTAGTTCATTTTATTTATGAATTTGCCACTATTACCATTTTGCATTATTAATTCACCATTTTTTTTATTTTGTTTATTCCCTAGATTTCATTTCTTATACAAATCTGCATTTAATATTCAATCAATTATTCATTTCAATTAATTAACCTTTAAAACACTTAATTTATCATTTTATCATCTTTCCTCAATATTTTGTGAAATTTTAATTTTTCCCCTGAACTTTTACTATTTTTCATTTAAATCCCTCTTTGTTCTTCCTTTCTTTGATAAATGACTAAAATATCCTTTTATTCATTTTATTTACAATTTTGATACTAATTATATATTTTACACTTATTAATTTAATATTCATTTGAAAAATTACTGTTTAGTCCCTAAACCTTGTTTCATTCATAAATTTACATATAAAACTCACTTAATCCCTTTGTTTTACCCCGATTAAACTAAACTTTACTTAAAATTACCATTCTACCATTTTGCTTCCATATTTTGTAAAATTACCATTTTTCCCTTTTACTTTCAAATTCTTTCATTTAAGTACTATTTCATTCCATTAAAATTTTTTGGCATTCTTTTACACTGATAAATTCATTATTTATTTGTCAAATTACAGTTAGATCCCTAAAATTTATTTTATGAAAAATTTCATAATTATTACTCAATTAATTTCTTATATTAGCTATTTAACCATTAGTTCACTTAGTTTATCATTTTTCTCAACACTTGAAAAAATTGCCAATTAGTCCCCAAACTTTTATTTCCTTCCATTTAGATCAATTTTCGTTCTAACTATATCATTTTCCATTATTTTTATTGTTTCAACTTTATATTATGAAAATTAATGTTCATATGCCTTTAGTATTCAATGATATTCAACATAAACTTTGGTATTTTATTTCTTTTTATTCCAATCATGCTATCTTTCATTCATTTTATTAACATTTCAAATTTTGCCATTTCTTCATTATAATTACTATTCAATAATGGTATAAGTTTCACATTAAATTTATTTATACCCTCATTTCTTCAATTCAACCTCATAACATACCAATAATCAATAATATACAATTAATACACATTTTTAGTTAAAATATACATTAAGAATACTCATATACAATTTTGGCCCAAACCATTATTTTTCATACACAATTTATTTTGCTCCATTAATCACTCATATTTCTAATTTATATTTCCAAGTCCATTTATTCATGGTTATATAATATTAATCATGTAGGATTCCAAAAAAAACTAATATTCCATTTGGTCATAAAGTGTTCTTCACCTAAATTTCATTTTCTTCCATTGTCAATTGCTCAAATCATAATTTTTAACATAAATAATCATTTTTTTGATACTTATTTCATTTATAGATACATAAATCTCACACACGTATAACATACATAACCGTCAATTATACTAAATTAATGGAAAGCAAGGGATTTAGGTATCCACATACCTTAAATTCTTGTTCTTCTCACTTCAATCTCTCTTTCCATAGCCGTAAACCCACAAAACATGCCCTCTAAAATAAGATCCTAAAGTGGCTGAATTTCATAAGGAAAAATTTCATCATTTCTTGCTTCATTTTCTCAATCTAACTACATAATATTGCTCTACAACTTTAGATTTACCTATACAAATCCATAAATCAAATTATAGGGTTTAGTTTTCCTTACCTCATATTTGATATATAATCTTCACTATCCACTTTTTCCTACTTACTCCAGCATAAATAGAGATTAGATGATGCTACCACCAAGTAGAGAAGCTAAAAATTACTTTAGAAGGTTGGATTTAGGGGACAATTAAGGAGAGAGATCACTACAAAAAAACTGCAAATTAGCGACGGAAAATTTCGTCTCTAATTACATATTTCCGTCGCTAATTTAAATTAGCGACGCGGGCAAGAACAGTGGATAAAAGGCAGTAGCGAATATATTAGCGACGGAATTCAAAATCAGTCGCTAATTTAGCGACGAAAAGTTCCGTCGCTAATTTTTATCCGTCGCTAATTTATATTCCTAATTAGTCGCCGAATTGTAATAATAATATTTAGCGACTACTATTTCGTCGCTAATCTGTCACTAATTAAAAAATTTTGTGTAAAATTTAGCGACGAAATATTTGTCGCTAATTATTTCTAAAATTATATCTATTACATATTAGCGACAGATGACAGATTTTCTGTCGCAAATCCGTTGCATATTTGAATTTTTTCTTTCGCCGCATTTTAAAATTTTAATCCTGATCGCTATTTATTTATTTTCATCCTGTACATAACAATAATCTTATACATTTATTCAAAATCAGAATATATTTCAAAATACACAATTTGAAAAATATATATTATAATAGTATGTAATTCAACTTTTCTATTAGCTTAGAACAAATTACGAAATGTTGCAAATTACATAGTGCAATTGAGTAATTTCTCAAGCATCTTTTCATATACATCAAAACAATTAATATGTGCACTGTGTATTCAACTAAAATTTTGTTTTAGCAATACAATAATATATGTATATGCATTTATTTACAGTAAGTGTTTATACAATAATTATTGAAAACAATTCATAGCATATGCATCTCTTCTAGCAAGCCAGTGGGTTTGTAACTGATAAGTGGCGAGAAACAGCAGCACCTAACAGCATCTACAAATACGGCATTAATGAGATACCAATTAGTAAAGATTCAATATCTTACAAATGGCAAGATAATTGGACAGAACAAACCTGCAGATTGAAAAAGTCATCCCAAGATGAGCATAAAAAAACCAATAGGAAAACGAGACATTTTCATTATTGAGTTTATCAATTAAACAAAGAAACATGATAACCTAATCATAGGTCCACAAAATTCACGGTTAGGACTGCAAGACAGGTAGGCAGTAAGTAATATGACTTGATAGCCTCCAATTTGAAATTTATTTGTTTTTTCATTGATACTAAAAGGAATTTCGTAAAAAGAGCAGCAAAATTACAAACATTATCTTTAAGCTTTAGCTAACTAATCTCTAATGGGTTTATTTCTATTTATTGCACTAGTACTTCTCAATAAAAATGGGAACCCTAGCTGACAATATCAATGTAACAACTTTCTTTATCAAATTGATTTAGGCTATAAATAACTCTGCACTTTTTTCAATTTCTTTAAGCTGTTATGCTAATTGACATATACTTAGATAAGAACTTAGCAGTTACTATGTTCAATATGTAATTTAACTTTTAGAGGTTTTGTGTTATGTCTTAAAAATTGCTTATCCTAAATAAGACCAATTAGAAAGGGTATAGCCATTACTTTTTAGGCCTTAATTATGTTTACCTTCATAAGTTAGTTCCCATCACGTGACAAATATATATATATATATATATATATATATATTGCTAACCTATATGTTAAAATTAGATCAAAACTTGACCAGACACAAACTGAAGGTGCCCATTTTATGGCCCAACCAATTTGACTTGCAAATTTTTGAGTGGGTTGGGAGGCAAGGTCATGACATTGAACCATTTTATCTGTCTTTGATTTTTACCTAATTAAACAATAAATTAATTTGCTAAAAAGGTTCGCTATAAACTTATAATTATAGAGATTTCTATAAATCTCAACACATCTAAGCATAAATTATAATATTAATACTATATAGCTATTTATTATCGTTGCTTTGTTGTAATTATTATTGTTATGACATAATAATGCTTGGCAACAAAATAATTTTCTTATATGCAATTAAATACCTTCAAAATTTCTTGGCGGGTACTGCACACTAACAGTTGGTAGTTGATTCAGTCAATGGTATGGATTCAACAGGTTGTGATTCATCAGAAACATCTTGAGAAGCTTCCTTCTTCAATTTGTGATTATTATATGCAACCACACCAGCAATTGCTGCACACAAATAATAAAACGAACCATATACCAGTTATATATTGAAAGTCATCCCGCAAAGGAGAAAAGTCATCTTTTAGAGCAGCTAAGAATAGTTTTCATCCCCATTTCAAACAACATCCTATAGTTATCTCATGATATGATGGGTAGGAGAAGATTTAATAAAAATTCATGCAATCATCTCTGGCAGTTGGGCTGCAATCAAATTGCTTGATCCAAAAAGAGATGCAGCTTCATGAAAGAAAAAGACATTATATAGGTTAATCGTCATTTACATACTCACCAATTCCGTAACCAAAGAGGTTTATGATTGTGAGCTTTGTATCAGCAAATAGAAGGGCAGACAGCAAGACTACCCAATCCATGACAACTCCAGCTACAAATATGGTCAGTGCACTGGTATGGAGATCACAAGAAAAACTGATAGGTTGAGTGCAAAAGTGCAAAGGCAGTTGAGCGTCAGTACAAGAGGTTGAAAGTTCCATGCATGTGCTTCCATTTTTGGTTTCTCAAGAAAGATCCAAGGAATAAACAGGCAAATGGCGCTGCAAGAAAAACCAACAGTGAGACAGGCATGCTTCGACCTTGAAGAGAATTGGAAAGAAACGCTTAACATGTTAAATATAAGCATAATACATGCCTGCAGGGACTAACATAATACATGACAGATATGGGATTTAGTTTCAGACCCTTCCTTTTCACTAGAATCTCCATGAAGATAAGTCTTAAGGCCTCTCCAACAACTCCACCCATCTGATACACAACACCGATCCAGTTGATGCTTATCTCTCAAATTGAAGCCACAAGAAAACCAAAGCTGATTACTGACATTATGAACAGCATTCTGCAGCTCATTATCTCAAGCCCAGCAGCTACTCCAACAATGAAAACAGCAACTGGCACTGCAAATCTCATTGAAAAAATAAATATACACACATTAATTCACATCACAACTCCCTGTACTTGCAGATTTCCACAAAACTATTAAAAAAGAAGAAAGAAATAAGCCCTAAGATTCTAACAACCAAATATCCTACCTACCACCAAAGAGAGCATGTTTAGAATCTTAAAATCATAAGCAATATTTGGAATTGATCCAGAAAATGAAACACAAAAAGACGAGCTGAAATCTAAAGATGCAAATATATCTATGCCCTGCAAATTTAGTAAGAGAGAGATGACAGTTGAAGAATAATAACAACAAACACTTACTGATGGCTTTCAACATTTGCACGAAAGCCACAGAAATATATAGGTAGGCAGTATTTCCTAGCCAGAGAGTCATCGCAAACATTGCACCTATTGGAACAACTGATGTTGCATATCTATATGAATATCCATCATATATAAGAAAAAGAATCAACCTTTAGAAGTAACTGGAAAGATGGATACAAGCATATGGAAAATATGCAAGTTTTATACTCACTTTTCTAGTGTCATTCCATCCTCAACTTTCATAACCTATAAAGAGTCACAAATTCAATTTATTTAGATGCATAAGCAAATCATATTTATGTGACAAGGGACACTGACATAAATTTAATTTTGTACCTTGAAAACCTTGGTTAGTATAAAACACAAAACAGAAGAGAAGACCATGTGAAGTAGAGTCAATCCAAGAGGATAAGGAAAGTTTATTTCCTTAGATGAAATAACTCACTGCATCAAACAATTTCAGGAGAAAACCTTAGCCACGTGTACTCTATAAACAAAATGAAAAGAAAAATGTATCCCCACCTAATATAGTACAAAACCATATATAGACCCTAAAACAATGGTTTATACAAGAAGAAACCAATAAGTTAAAAATATGTTGAATAGTGCAACCCTCCCCAAACAGCCATGCAGAGAGTTTTGGTTAGAGTGGCAATACTATTAGAATTGCAGTTTTGGTTAGAGTGATTAGTTCATTTGTCATTGTATTGGGAAGTTGATAAAAATTGAATACACAACTCCATTAATGACCTAAGCCTGGCATCACAATCAAAAATTTTTCTGAATTTCTGGATCCCATTGTTTGAGATCACAAGAGTATATAAACAACTAAGTCGTTATCCAATATCAGAACAAAAAAATCAAGTTTAAAAAATAAGAATAATAATGTAATACAGATACTAGAACACAATGGCAGATTTCTCCAAGCTGCAGCTGGCAGATAAAACATACACACAAACTCAGATACACCTCTCCGTCCCTCAATGTACAAATAAATTTAACAGGGATCAAAAAGGCCATGATTAGAAGAAAAACATAGAGGTGCTTTCATGAGCTGGAGCTAAGGCTTAAAGCAGCTTCTCAATAAACTAAATACAGTTCTATAATCTTTATTTTGAAGAATCAATTATGCCTGTAAACTAGAAGTGAAAGAAAATTATCCCAACCTGAGATTAAAGGTTAAAACTTGTTGCACATCCAAACACGTTATAACCAATGACCCTATTCTTCTACGAAACTTCATGTTTCCATGCAAAAGGAAGGTACAAATGAAAAGTTACACCTATACCCATAGCACTGGGTTGGCTCAGTTAAACATCCCCATCTTTCGTACAAGGTTAAATAATATAATCCTATGCTGCGTTAAGTCCCTTCATTTCTGCTGGGAACCACCAAGCATAATTATAAAAAAAACAAGTTGGAGCTTCATTCTATAGTCACCTCTTGAGACTTGGACACTCTCACTAGATTTCACACTCTTCAACATCCACACATGCAAAAAGATAATCCTCAGAAAGGAGATTATTCGCAAAGAAATCATGTTTTAGCTCCAAAAACAATGAGAATCTGAAAAATCTAATAACCTTAGGAGCAAATTTTACAGCACTCACTTGTATGCAAGCTCCTTGAGGTCTTCATTCCAACCTTCGATATGTGGATCTAGAAGGGCCTGGAGGCGGACTGCCGCTGCCGCCGTGGAGGTCGAAGCCTAAGGACCTTGCTTCCGGTGATTACGCGCTCCACCTCCGTGGGATCTCGTCGGAATCTCCCCAAAATAGCCAGCGGTCTCCCTCATCCGATCTAGCAAATCACCGGCGAGTGAAGGAGATCGAAAGGTAGCGGGGTGTTCATCTCGCCGCGAGGAGTCATCCGGTGGTGGTGGTGTCGCTATCCACCGCCTTAGTTCGCCGGAATGGAGGGAGGGAGTTGCAGCTGGAAAGAGGAACGATGTAGGAGACGAGGTGACCACCGGGGACTCGCAGCGGCGACGAGGCGGCCACCGGGGACTCGTGGTGCCACTGAACGGCGGGAACCGACTCAACGGCTCCTCGTTCTTACCCTCTCTCCCCCGATTCTCCTCTCTCACCTGTTCTTTTTGTTCTTTTGTTTTTGTTATTTTTTTTCTCCTTTACCCTTTTAAAATGAGTGGCTCTTATATTTTCTCCAACGAATTTCTAGAAATTGCATGGTCTCCTTGTCGTAATATTATTATGATTCGTCAATAAAAATTTTAATATCTTAGTAATTTTAATGGCTATCATACTTTTATTTGTTTTAGTTATTTATTATAAATTCTTAAATTTTGTTTTAAATTCAAATTATAAATTTTTAAAACCTTAAAATTATTCAAACTTATTTTATATTTTTAATAAATTAATCCTTACAAACCGGTATCAAAAATATTGTTCCCATATAGTGGTCACGCGCCTAGAGGAGCCATGATTTGATTAAGATCTACACCGAAGCGACTCAACGTACTCATTTTTTATCTATACGTTGCTGGCGAGTGAGGGGAGGTAGAAGACACCGAGAGGTTCGATCTATACATTATTATTATTATTATTATTATTATTATTATTATTATTATTATTATTATTATTTCACATAAATTAATTTATGTTAATTTCTTATTTATTATTATTTTAACAGTTAATAATAACTGATTGTAAGCAGTAGGTATTTATATATAAGGGATAAACCAATGTTTATCTATTTATTTTTATAAGGGAGCTGTCAAAAGTAAAAATGCAATTTGAAAATTTTTTACTTTTAATTACGTATTTCTCACTATACAAGAGAATAATAATGTGCATAATTAAGAATTTCGGACTATACAAGAGAATCATAATACCCATCCAATTAGAAATGTTAATAGAAAGAATTCAAAATATTCTATACTTTTTAAATTTTAATTGATATTAATTATTAGACTAACTTTTAATGGTTAATTAATACTCCTAGTGAATTTTTGATTTAAAAAGATAAAAAAGAAGGAAAAAGTAATAAGAAGTGAAATGGAGGTTTCATGCATAACTTTGTTCTTTCCCCGCTTTTCTTTCATTTGCTTTTTTTCATTTCTTTTGACTAATCATTTTTTCTAGGTTTCTCTAAGGCTCGGAGAGAATTTTATATATATATATATATATATATATATATGAATGATCTCAAAACTTATGAATCTCTAGTACTCTAGCCAAAATAAAATTTCATACCTATAATTAAATAATTAAATGTTTTACATCAACTTTATTCAAATTAAAATTGTTTTTTCTAATTTTTTAAATACTTATATATTTATAAATTAAAAATTAAATATTTTTATATTATATGATATTAAATTTGTCAAAATTTAATCAAATTTATATTCAAATTCAACATGTAAAAATTTTAAAATAAATTGATTCGTATGATTTTAAAAAATTGGATTAAATTAGAAAATTTATTCATTTTGACTTGTATGAGTTTAAGTCTTAAATTGAACTCTATTGTCTATCAATATCTTTAGGGATGTGCAAAATCCGACTCTATCTAAATAAATCGAATAATTCGATTCGAATTAGATATTCAGATAGAGTTATTATGATTATTTGGGCCGGGTAGAGTTTCATATACTTAGTGACCAATGCTGGGGGTGGAACGGCGACGCGAGGCAGTCAGTGGTGAGAGAGAATGGAGAGAGAAATCGCTGATGAGCTATGCCAGTGACCCGTGATGGGGAGAGCGGCGCCCCTTCCTTTTCCTCACGTTCTTGCTCCACTCTCTCTATTTAGGTCCCTTTTCGGTCATCTTTTTTTTTTATATCCAATAAATATCTCACTCTAAGCTTCTAAAATCTAAACATCTTCTTAAATTATTATTATTATTATTATTATTATTATTATTATTATTATTATTATCCAATAAGAAACTTAAATCTTATTATTATTATTTTAATTATTTTAATAATTATTATACATTTATTTGTTTTAAATCCTTTGTCATTAGTTCTTAAATTTTTTATTAAATTCAAATTATCACTTTAAAATTTTTGAAATTATGCAAACAAATCAATTTTAGAACTAGTATCAAAATACTGTACACCTGTATTAAAAGTGTTCTCGCACGATTTCAAATTTTTGGGATATTACAATTAAGTTTCATAATATGATTATATAATAATTATAACAATTACTTTATTATTATTATTAAAATGTAATTTTTTAAATAAATAAGTTTATATTTGAGGATAATTGATAAAGAAATCAATAGAATTCCTAATAATTTAATATTTGATTTAAATTTTATAAAATAAAAAATTAAATACAATTTTTTATTATTATTTTAAATGAAATAATAAATTTTATATTATTATTTTATAAATATTTATTTTTATTAATCTTGAACACGCAAATATATAATAATAGTAACAATTAGTTTATTATTATTATTAAAAATGTAAATTTTCTAAATAAATAACTTTAAATTTTGGTATAATTGATAAAAAATTATTATCAACTTATAAAATAATTTATAATTTTCTGTTACAAAATAAAATATTCATTTCATATGCTCTATATTAAAATTACTTGAAACTATACATAAACCATGGGAGTGAAATTAAAAAAATTATTTTTGAAAGTATTTGCGACGGATTAGCGACTAAATTATTCCGTCGCTAATTGTATTACTGTAACAAATTACTATTAGTGGCATACAATTACGTCGCAAAAAAGGCGCTATATTTTTCCTCCAAAAATTAGCGACAAAACGTTCGTCGCTAAATGTTTTGGAAATAATTACATGAATAAAAAATTATAAAATTTAGCGACGGAAAAATTGTCGCTAATTTTATCGCAAAACATGGCGCGTATACTTCCCGCCAAAAATTAGTGACTGTTTCTTCATTCCGTCGCTATTTCATCGCAAAAAAAATAGAAAATATCCTTCTCACAACTGAATTATAAAACAGTCGCGAATTCGTCGTAAAATTTGCAACGAAAATAGTAGCGTCGCTAATTTTAGTATCTAATTGACAGTTTTTTTTGTAGTGGATGAAGAAATCGAAGGGAAATGATAAAGAACGCCATTAAACAATGAAAGAAAAGAGAGTAGCCGAATAAGTTTAGGAGTCATCTCCATAATTTTGATATTTTAGGGTATATATACCTTGATCCGGGCTGGGTTTGTCTAACCAAGTTGGTTGGACCTAATTCAAGCCAAAAATCCATTTTTTAAACCTCAAAAAATTAGTTCTCTCACTTTCAAAACTCAATTTTACTCAAAATTAATTTCATAATTTTTAAAATATATAATATAGCCTTCATAAATTTTTTTGGCTCAATCAGAATTCATTTCTGGTTTGGTTTACTCAAAACGATCCAATTAACCAATTTTCGGTATTACTGTAAAATCACTTTTCAATACCAAATAATTCTAAATACTAGTTAGAGCCCAACTGAAAATTTCTACAATTTTTGAAGATCATTTACTATTTTTAGAGCCTCGATCAAATCCACGATCAGCCGGTTACTATTTAAATCAAAATCATAATTTTTCTCTTACTTATTTAGTTTAAACCTGCCCAAAAATACTTTCAAAATTCTCAAAATGTGTTCATTAGGCTTTATGAATATTTTTGAGTAAATCAAAAAATATTTTTGATCCGATCCACTTTTACCAGTCCGATAGCTCAATTTTCTGTGTCATTGAAAAATTACTTTTTCTTTACCATATGATTCTACTTCTCATTTAATGTAGATCTAGAAATTATTTTTATTTTTAAGGTCCCGATCAAATTTTAGTCAATCCAAATACTATTTAAACTGAAATGTGACTTTTTTCTTATTTTTAACTTTTGATGACGCATTTGACTTCATTTTTAGTCCAAATTACATTCTTAGACTCTTGCTAACCTATATTTTCCAATGGTCCATTAAAATATTTTTCAACTTCAGGAGATATTATTCACCCTGGTGTCACTGTTCGCTAACGAAAAATACTATTTTCGATCAATCTGATATTTGGGCCGTTACAGTATAGATGTTATAGATTGTATAGTTGACTTTCCTTGTATACTTAGGCTAATGGTTAAAATAGTTTCCTAATTTAGATCTAAAGGCTTGTACATGTACAGTGAATGGTGAATGAGGAAAGCAATTTTTTTGTGACCATTCAATATTTTTATCATGGTTGGCTTTACTGATATATTTATTCATAACCAGACACCTAAGATTGAGGAAAGAAGGTCAACAAATCTTTTTTTAAGCTGTTCAGGGATCTGAATGTAATTAGGAACTTTGTTAGAATCAGTAGTAATCATGAGCGCATCAGTAGAAATAGAAAGAGAGAGATCCATTGAATGATTTTGAACTCTATAAATCATCTAGTAATGTAAAGTTGCAACATTAGTTATTGCCACCTGATTAGCACTAGTGATTTGGGCTTGTATTTTTAAAATAGAGAAAATATGCATATTTTGTAATATCATGTTAAAATTAGGGTGGATAGTGAAAAGTATTGTTCTCGCACTTAGACAAGTACGAATAGTTCCAATGACTGCATTTTGGTACTCTAGGTATCGAGTATGTAGAAGAGCAATTCTGGAAAAAATAGAAAAACTGTTTTTATCATGGTAAGACAAAGCTAAATGAGTAGCACCAAAATGAATATGAGTGAAACCCAAATGGAAGTTCCAAAGTGATAAATTATTCTTTACTAGTAGCCTGGATAAGACACTGGTTAAAGTTGAAAGCTTGAACATACTTCTTGATCTGGTGGGGGGGGGGGTTTCAAATAAGCATTTAATTAGAAAAGGTGAAATAAGATTTTTATTTACAGAAAGCATCATAGGGTTAAGGAAAGGAAGTTTGTTATCTTGGATTTTTAAGTATCCAGAATAAGAAAAATTTCATAAAAAAATATGGTTTCTAAGAAGTAGTAAGTTGAAGAGTGATTGTGAGTCATCAAAACTGTTCTAACTTCTCTAAATGCGAGAACACTACTTTTCACGTTCTACCCTAATTTTAACATGAGATTAGCTGCTAATTAGATGGCAACAATTAATGTTGCAACTTACTACAAGGTGATTTACAGAATGGATATCTCTCTTCCTACCTCTACTAATGCATTCATGATTATCGTTGATTCCAACTAAGCTCTTACTTACGTTCAGTTCCCTTTACAGTTAAAAAGAGAGAGAGATAGATTTGTTGACCCTCTTTCCCAATCTTGGGTGACCAATTATGAATAGATATATTACCAGAGCCAACTAGTTCACTCAACAAAACATATTTTCATCAAAAGAAAAGATGGTCTTGTTGAGACTAAGTTTTTTCAACTAGATAAAGAAAATTCCTCTAATTCTTTAACTACTTCGATTTTCTCAACACAATTAATGCAGGAACCTTATTCTTCTAATATTTAAAAGCCAATAACAATAGAAGACTTTGGTATTTGATGGGTATCCTATTTATGCTTACAAAAGCAATGGTCATTATTTCCTTGACCATTATACTATGATGGTTACTATTTAGCCAAACTAAAAGTAGATGATGATGATAGAAAGAGAAGAAAGAGAAAAACTAAGAAAAATATCTCCTCAAATAAGGCCAATATGGTGAAGATAATGATCCTACTATTGGATATTTAGGCTAACCTTTAAGGAAGTATTACTATGTTGTTCGACACACTCCACCTCCTTATTACAAACCTTCTCCAACACCTATATTATTTTTCATTGCATCACATGAATTCAAACCACAAAAACTATGGCCTTCTAAACCGCAGTCTTTACTATGTTATAAATAAGCCCTTAAATGGATCCAAAAAACCCAAACTCCTTCCATTCTTTCTTTAAACATAACACCATCTCTTCTACTTATATTTGTATGAACCTATTAGCTTTTTCCTATATGGATGAATTTCCACCCTTCAAGACTCTACCAACCTAATAAACTAAAGTTTAAAATTCTCCTGCTTCAAAAAAAAAGTTTAAAATTCTCCTTATGTCCAATCCTTAGGAGTTTCAACTGAAGGTACTTCTAGAACTATCACTTTGGAAGAGTCAGTTTTAAACTAGGAAATTGAGAATACTCCAGCTCAGAATAAAATCTTACAATGCCTTGAAACAAAGATAGATCGGGTCCCTTCCTAAGTTACAAGCATTGAAAATCATCTTTCTTCCTAAAATTCTAATGCATATAAGATGATGTATCAGCTTTAATCTCAAATATAGATTTGCACCTCAGCTCATAACCATGATAAACTAGAAAGTCTATGATTCCATTTTCAATCAAAAGACTATTGAGATAAAATAGCTTAAGGCCCAATTTAAAGCAATAGAAAGGGATCTATCAAATCTGGCAAAACCAAAGAAAATATTTTCCTCTAATCCTTTTAGGTTCACTTCTTATATTTCTACTTCATGTATACATAACCAACCTATTTTGTTCCTTTTATCTCAAACCCTTCTTAGGCTAATCTAGAAAGTCTCGATCTTTACCATGAACTTATCCTTCAACAATTAAGAAAAGGAAAAGCTCCCTCTGTTATTTCTTTTACTCTTCTAAAAGAGCAAGTGCCTCATTCTCAATCTCTTAAAAAGCCATATGAGGCTAAAGATAAATAGAAAGAGATAACTCAATCCTAGATTCTTTAACCCTTAAATGTGATTATATGATTTCTAAAATAAACACATTACAAACTCTCTCTAGAGAGCTTTTACTCTAGAAAATCCTTATACTTTAAGTCCTTCTACTCTCTTAGATTCTAATGCATCCACTAGTCCTTGGTTTACATTTGATGATAACCTAGCCCACAATTGGCAAGATAAAATGGAAGTATTTTTTGCTTGGTTAAAAGTCCAAATGAATAATCCTAGTGTTGATCTTTCTTAAGTCATTTGTGAATTCATTTCTAAATTCATTGGCACATTGCGAGATTGGTTTGTTAATCAGTTGCCTATTCTAAGATGTAATTTTGCAACTATACCTCTATAACCCATGTTTTAAACTGGCTACATTTGGAGTTTGTAGGCAAGCCCACACATTTTTTATGTAACTTATAGAGACAAAAATTACAAGATGAAGTGTTATTTTTCATCTTGCAAGCATCTTTGCAGCCATTATCCGAGATGGCCAAGAGATTTTATGTTTTCAATAGAGTTAATGATCTTAATCATAAGAAAAGGTTTTTATCCTTTATTCCAGAATCGGTTATAAAATAAGCAATGTATCTGATGTGTGAATGGAACAACCAACTAAATTTTCTCTTTTTGGAAAAAGTGATCAAACAATCCCATTTGTCACACCCCCATACACCCTAAAAAGATATAAGAGTTCAACATTCTCAAAACAAAGTTATCTTATTATACACTATTCCCAAATCAGGTTAAATATAATTAAGCAACATTTATAAATTCTTTATGCTATATTTATTCATGTCTTTTATATCACCAGGATTATTTTTCTCAAGTATAAATGCAACTTCCATATAATATGCATACATGTACGCATGATATCAAAAATTAAATATAACATATTTTACGTTACATTTAAGTGGGGCTTACACACGTATACATATACAATGTTTAATAACTATACATTACAAAACTTTATACCCAAATGTAAACTTAAGCTTTCTACCTAGTGGCTTGCAATGTTAACTTCAAGCACCTTGCACTTTCTACACCTATACACCTACACGAAAAAAGCACCCCTGATAAGTAATGGCTCAGCAGGGAGCAAAATAATGCCATTTGACTTCTTGATGAAGTCAAAGATATAAAAGATACAACAATGCATACTTATATATATATATATATATATATATATATATATATATATATATATATCACATAATAATAAAGAATTCAATAACATTCATTTTACTTTATTATTACACATGCATTAATTACACATAAATATCTCAATAATAATAACGTGCACTAACAATGCCATTGATTCATTAATTCAAAATTACTTTTAATAACAATTTCTAATCATTTTATTTCAATTAGAAGCCCTTCTTTTGCCTGAATCCTCATTAAAATGGATAATGATAATAAGGATGCCAATATGGTATCTAACGTTACATACTAATTAAGCAATATCAACACTAGAGATATAATAGTCTTAAAACACTAGATACCAAGTGAGATCGGAGCACTAGACATGATACAATGTCAACACTAGCAGCTGCAATCACTATACCTTATATGCATGTCTATCTATCCACAGTTATGTAAAATTTAGGCTCAAAATGAAGGCTATATTCATATTTCACTTTATATTTCAAACACTTATACAACCTTTGTACATAATCATATGTGCATGTCATATGCTTATAGTCAATGTAATCGCATAAAAATAAAATATATACATGTAATTCACTATGCATGTATTTTTTTTATCAATATTTCAATGTGTCATCATATATTTCATGCATATTAGGTCATTAAAAACCTTTAAACATATGTAAACAAGTATCATTGAGGATAGGAATAGTTCTAGTTAAATTTGGGGTCATTTTAATAAGAAAAATTCATACTTTTTTAATAGTAGGTGAGTCTAGCCTATGACTCAGTAAGCCATAAGCATTTTCTATATCTAGAATGGTAGATCTAGAGACATATTTCTCAAATTGATCTTCACTTTTGACATGGTTGATGCCATTTTTAAACAAATGTTCCTTTATGTCTATCTTTTTAAATAATCTGAATCAAGCAATTTGAACTAGTAAATTAAGAGTTATGGATCAAATACTATAGACTATTCCTAGGTACTAGGTAGAAAAATATTTGTTGTGCCAAATTTGAACAAATTGCTGGGAATTATTGGTATAGAATTAGATCATACTTCTTCCTTAAATGTTTCTCCATTGTAAGTCTAGTTTTTATAAAATTTAATTTCATATCATTTATAGCTTTTTAAAGAGACTTACACTCAAAAAAGTCCAAGTTGACTAGAAATATGTGTAGAATTAGGTCATCAAGTTAAAAAAAAATTCCAATAAGCTAAAAGATAGAATTAGACTTTGATTTCTTTTGCAAAGTTTTAGTTTTATGTCTTAAGTTTAATCTCCAATTGGAATTATCTAATTTGAAGACTTGCAGGCCAAGTTATAGCTTGAATATTAAAATTGGTACAAGTGAATTTTGATAGTATGTCCCATATACTATCACCTATACCATAATTCATCTTTCCCGCTCAACTTAACATCAATTTGACACTCCAAAAATAATTTATACATACAATACAACACATTTATAAATTTAATTCAATTTAAACACATGCAAGAAAAAGTATGATATTCCTATACCTCAAATTGGCTGTAACTTTCTCTTATAGCTCTTTTCTTTTCCTTTCCCTATGTATTTGCTTCTTCTTCAATTAAAACACATCCATATAAATATTTAAATCAAATTTGAATCCTCTAATTTCAATTCTTCTTTTATAGCAAGAAAGGGAGGAAAGATAAAGGAAAAATCATATATATCTTACCTTAATTGCTTGTGAATTTAACTTGATTTGCCCTCTATCATTTCTAACCTTTAAAAACATATTTCTTAGAGAATTTGGATAGGAATATAAAATGAAAATTCTATATTTTGTGTCCCTAAGATAGCCGGCCACCTCTTCCTAATTCTATAGAAATTTCATGCAAATTCTACACACACCCACATGTTAGATGTTCATTTGTCCATTTGTTGGGCCAATGAAAAATGGCACTTCAATCCTCCCATTTCTTCTAATCTCACATTTCCATTTTCATTTTAATCCATGTCTAACACCAAATTATGCATGTTTATTCCAAATTAATAATTTGTCGAATTATCCTTCACTTTACATAAATATCGTTTATATTTTGAACTAATCTTTAACACTATTAACCTTTAGTATTCACTTAATATTCACCTTAGACATGTTCAAATGCTATTATGGTCTATGTTGAGACCTTACACCCATGGCCCTTAATTATCTTTGCAACCAACAAAAGTTGGTTAGTGATTTGATGAATAGAAAAAAAGATCTAACTAGCAACATGCATACAACCAAACCTTAAAATTAAATTCCTAGACAAGAAATGTACTCATTCTTTAGGAAAAAATTCAAGAATTTTAAGAAATATCGCTCCTATTCTAGAAAAAAGGACATAAATGGTTTAAATTCTTTAAAAAGAAAAAAATCATTTCAAAAGTAGTGATAAATGCTATGTGACAAACATGGATATTTTGCAAAACATTATCCTAATGAGCCAAAAAGGTCCATCAAGATCATTCGGCAGATCTATCAAATAGTTTTGGTTAACCTTGATGATGCAAATGTTAAGTCTATTTTCTCTATAGATGATGAACCTAATCCTAAAACATTATTTACCATTCAAAAATGTGATTTTGAATTAGATCTTAATTCTAAGTTAGAATATAAAGAAGATGACAATAGAGATAAGTTCTTTGGAGTTAATACTCCTAGTCTTCTCTCAGCTGAGCCTGCTCCTATCAAGTCAAGCAATCAAGTACCATTAGCATAAGTTTTAGTGTATCCACACAAATATGCTAATCCTGTCATGGTTATTACTTTCGCACGTCAAACCTTGTAGGCATCATGTGGATCCCCGAAAATGAGTATTTAAGGCTCGAGACTAGATCAAGGTTCACGTGACTCGTAAAGGTTGGTCATTTCACAATAGACAAGATTTTACTTCCATATATTGTTGGTGATCAACCTATGAGGGCATTTGCTGAACTCCACAAGATAGATATCATGGAGTCACCACCTAATAAAATATTGAAAAATTGAGTTCTCACCTTGTGAAGCCAAAACTAGAGATAGTTTGGACTTTACTCTTATTTATAACTTGGTTAATGTTCACATAAATGACCATTCATGGTTAATTATGCCAACCCTCTTCCCAAGCATTATGAGGTAAAGAATTAAATGGTGCATTGCAAGCACATAAAAAGCGATAAATCATACATACATAAAAAAATGTATTTAAATAAATCATGCATAAATCAAAAAATTGATTGATCTCATTTTGATGAGGACGTTGGTCCTCATATACATATTTATAAAAGGCAGAGTTTCACTTTTTTTAGAAGAAATAGGGCACTGGGCCCATGCGACTTTTGAAGAGAATCATGTTAATTATTTTTAAGGTAAAAGAATCATCTCATACAATAATAATTCCTAAATTTACATTTTATTTGGTAGGTAAAAATCTGGACATTGGTCCCTTTACTAATGAAGAATCCCACTCAAATTGGTATAAAGCTATTTAGTGAGTTTTTAAATTAACCGTTCAAAAATCCATTTGCATTAAAAAATAATAAACTAGGTAGTTAATTAATTTTTGAAACATTAATTCCCTCATGCATACCTTATAAATCTTTTGGGATTGAAAAGATAGACACTGGTCTATTTTATGTGAAAAAAATTCAATTAGTTATGTAGAAAATATTTAATATAGATTTTCTCGATTATCATATCAAAAATCCCTTTTTTATTGGATATTACAAATTATTTAGCAAAAATAATAAAAAGCCAACCATAAAATAAATGAATAAATAAATTAGGCTAAAAGTTGATCTCAAATCGAGTAACCCCAATCTTCAATTCCCGAGCCCTTCCATATAGAGTTATTATGCAATTTGGTCAAGAAAAAGAGAAAAATTACAGTTAAATCTTGAAAAGAAAATTATTACCAAAAGAGCAAAAATTAAATAAGAAAATCAACTAGAATGGAAAATAGAACAAATAAAGATAAGAAATATAAAGGAAAATAAAATAAAGGCACAAAAATGATAAAAAAAAGAAAAAATAAATAAAGAAAAAAAGAAAAAACATACAGAAATCACTGAAAGGGCGAAAGAGTGAGTCACAGACTCACTTAAAAAGCAAAAGGATGAGTCACGACCTAAAAAAGCAAGTAACGCCCCTTCAAGTGAGTTACTGGCCACTTCAAAGCAAGTCAGAAGCGAGTCACGACCCAAGACCATGACTCACTCATAACTCAGAGCCGTGAGTCACTTCTGGTTTGCCTAGCTATTACTAAAACAATGCCATAACCAATTTTAAAGGTTCAAAAATGCTTTTTAGGGCCCAAATATGCATGGAAAGGCTCCTAAACTCCTCAAAATCAACTTAAATTCTTTAAACAACCAATTAAACTACTAAGAACAAGATTTTCACAAAATCACCATGTGAGAGAATTAAGGTCTAGAGAGAGAAAATTAACACCAATAAGCATCAAACTCACTCAAAATCATATATAAATAAGATATCCATGCATGAAACTTAGTATTACACACATTAAAGCCTTCAAAACATTATTTACACAAAACTACCAAGAAAAGCATATTATACAGAGAGGAAAACCCAAAAACAAAGCAAGAAAATTTTACAAGAAAACTCAAAACCAATATTTACAAGAATAAAATTTTAATATTACATTCAGTAAAGCTACTTGAACAAAATAGTAAGTACACCTCAACTCCTTCTCCTTCTTATTTTTCTTCGTTCTTAAAAACTAGGTAAAAAAATAAAGCTTTTCTCTTGCTTTCTCTCTCTAGATTTTTTATTTTTTCCAATAAATGGTTATTATTCATTTAAAGAAAATAATTACTCATAAATGCCTTGGATTAGGACTAAAAATACAAAAGATTTTTATCTTGAAAATAATCCTCTAGTTCGTAGGGAAAATCTGCAATTTTGGAAGAATAAACCTAGTCACAGCCTTGACTAGTGAATCAAATAAGTGATTGAAGGTGGGCCCCTTAGAAAAATCCAAAAAATCCAATGTAAATAGAGAAAAAGTGAGTGATGAGCTAAGGGCTATGACTTGCTGGTGAGTCACGGCCTTGAGTCATGACCAGTGACTCAAGTAATAGCCAAAAAAAGGGGCAGTGAGTGACACCTTAAGGCTGTGACTCAAAAGTCACAGTTTTGACCCATAAGTTAAGGCCGTGACTCATTCCCGAGTTAATCTAGAGCCTTCAGATGTGCTCATACCACCCACCCTAGAGAGAAAAATACATGCATGCTCCTAAAGCACCATTTTTTAACTCTCAAAACTTACGATAAAATACTTTTCAAAAACCCAATGTCAGAGGAAGACAGAGTGCTACTGCTTCTTGGCTGCCTCTAAAATAACATTATCCTCATTATGTAACCCTGACAGAGGCTGACTTAAGCCTAGTGTTTACATTAATACTAGACACTACAAGAAAATTCTGAAATAGCAACGAAAATTGTTGATTTTTCATTGCTAATCAAAATTAGCAATGGAAAATAGCAACAAAAAAATTGGTTGCAAATTTGACAGTTGCTATTTTTAGCAATGGAAACGATTTCTGTTGCTAAATTTAGCAATGGAATTTAAATTTCATTGCAAAATCTAACCAATGTAAATTCGGTGAATTGGTCAAAATTACCAACAGAAATTAATTTTCGTTGCTATTTTTAGCGACGAAATTAGTAATTCCGTAGATAAATTCAGCTAGTATTATAAACAAAAATTTACAACGGAATTTGCATTACTATTCCATCACTAAAATATTGTTAATTTTTTACAAAAAATTATTTTTAGTTTTTCAATGTCAACATTTCATTATTGCTACTTACTAGCAATAAAATGGACTGCATATAGAAATTTCCTCTTCCACTTCCAATTAGCTTAGCTGAACTGAGATTTTGCTAAAGCACTTAAAGAAAGAACATCACCAAATACTAAGTGTTATGCACTTGCAAGTTTCATATCCACTATAGGAACAAAGTGCAAGTGAAAATATCTAAACATAAGAATCAAGATCCTTACACACCATAATAACTGATTAATGACATGTAAGACTAAAGACCAAAATACTATGCTTCAATTCTTCAGTAAATGTTTTTCAGTACAGTGGTTTCACAAACTAATAAAAAGTTTTCACCTATTTTCAAGTGTAAAAGTTAACTCAATCTATTTTGTTCAAGATTAACATTGAAAATTTACTGCTTGAGATGACAAACACATAAATGCCAATAAGAAACAAAACATTTATAGCCATAAAATCAAACATAATGAAAAGGCAAAGCAAAACAAGCTTGCACCTATTTTCTAACCGGTACTAAAATGTAAAGGCTAGAGCTATATATCTCTTGGGAAGTATACATGGTTAATAATGAATTTAGGCAAATGAAAGCACACAAAGTCGGTAGCATGTTTTCCTTCATGCCCATTAAACACCCGAACATCAGTATAAAGTGTTGTTAGATTGCCACTGTCAGATAAATCCAAAACAAATATGTCCTTGGGTAAACTACAAACCATCCTCTACCATGACTAGTGCAACCAGTGCCAACAGCCAAAAATATAAAAAGAAATAATTTCTCAAGAATTTAACATTATAAGATGTAAATAAGAAAAGTACTTCATAAAGATACAAGCCAGAAACTATTGATAATAAACAAGCACATAAAGAGTAATGAATACAAGGGAAGAAAATTACCCTATAGAAGGCACTAGGTCCATCAAAAACATTATCAAGCTCATAGTCACTGATAATGTTGTTAATGCATATATGCACATCTTTCATGCTTGAGAGAAAGCCAATGTTTGCTCATGCTTCAGAGCAAATAATTGGAGTGAAACTAGAGGTGTGATTCTCTAACCTAGGTGAAGGTTAAGCAGATATATCGATGTCCTATAGTTTACCTGCCAAATTTCTTGTCAAAATCAGAACAATGAATTAGAGATACATGGTTATGACAATGAGAAGGCCAATGCTCAAATTCCAAAAACAAAAAAAAAAAAGAGGCAAAGAGGCGACATCAATTTTACTAAAGAAAAGATATGTGATTCATTGAAACATTGACAATAAAAAAGCTATTTATATTCAATAGCTTCACTTTAAGTTACGACAAAAGAACATACCCTCTAGCAAGGATCTCAACATAAATAAAAATCGAATGATTGGCACCTAAATTTGGTACCATTCACCCCCTAACACAGGTATAAATCATAAACTGAATTACATACACACACACCCTACAATTCAATAGCCTAAAAGAATTGGAAGGGAAAAGAAAAAAAATAGGGGTAAGCATACTGATCAAGAAAGAATTGTATAACCTCAATATGCAATCAAATATTTACAACAGTTATCAAGTTTGACATTATTAATAAACCTAGTTCAAAAGAATATCTTATACATAAATAAAAGCTGATTAAAACTTTCATCCAAGCTTGCAAATCTATTGATCTATAGTTCAAAAACAAAGTACATATCCAAAAGTTCTATATAGAGAGGGAAAAATAGACAAGTAAAACAGATAATTACTATGTAAAATTATAAAATTACCAAACCGCTATGCTTGATTTACTATATCTAGAGTCCCATATGCTCAAGTAAGAATCCATGAATCAATAACAATCCCAGTAAATCATCAATAGAATCCCTTATTAAATTCATCAGAGAATAATTGCATAATTACATATCATAGAACCATAAATGAGACAAGCAGATCTTATTGATTCACCAATTCGAGAAAGGGAAAAGTACACCTCAGAATCACTGCCAGCACTGGTATCCATATCTCTTTGAGGTCATCAGACTATCATTAGTTTGAATATTGATATAAATTGAATAATACCACCAAACTATCATTAGTTATAAAAAGCAAATAATAGAAGATTCTAAAGAAGGGAATTATGAATGGCAAACCAGCATAATTTGGAAATTGGAAAGTTAATATTATTAAGCATGCCCAAGAATTAAAATGATGGATGAGAAAGTAACTCTCATGTGTGATAAACAAATAGACTCCTAAATATAGAAATTGAACACAAATTACATTCCATCCAGATTATCAAACAACATTCACAAAAAAAGAAAAAAATACTAAATATCATAATAAACTTAGTCACAGATTTAACACATCTTTACAGGAAAAACATTAATAAGAGTTTCAGGCCTACCATTTTCAACCACCACCAAATTTCAAAAACTCACTGAGTCAATCAGAAATAGTTCACTCAACTCACTTCCTCCACACTAAAGCTTGAACTGATATCTTTCAGGAATAAACTATACTCCTTACGGTGCTGCTTAACTTACAGAATCTAGGAAAATCGATAACAACTTATCTAAGCACTGATAAGGGCAAATTAACCAATTTTATAGAGAAATAGAGAGCTAAGAAAATATATAACAACTTATTAAGGGCAAATTCATAGAAGTAAGGGCAACGAGATCTGAAATCCATAGATAACAACTTATCTAAGCACTGATTTATATGCATTTTTTTCATCCTCTTTTTCTCATCAAATAATATTTGTTACTCTTTAAGCACCCTAACAATTAATGACAACTTATCTAAGCACTGATTTATATGCATCTTTTTCATCCTCTTTTCCTCATTAATTAATATTTGTTACTCTTTAAGCACCCTAACAATTAATGACAACTTATCTAAGCACCATCTCCAAAATAAATACTATGACGACAATTATGATGAAACACAATTGATTAACAAAATAAGCAAACCAAGAGGCAACTGTTCTTTCCCTACAATATAACAATAGTTTCAAGTCAGGATCTCACTACTGCTAAAACACATTTGATTAACAAAATAATGTAAAGTTTTGAAAGTCTCCATGTCCACTGATTAATAATAATAATAATAATAATAATAATAATAATAATAATAATAATAATAATAATAATAAGAAGAAGAAGAAGAAGAAGAAGAAGAAGAAGAAGAAGAAGAAGAAGAAGAAGAAGAAGAAGAAAAAGTAAAAGAGAAGGGAAAAAAAGGAAACCTCAAAATTATACTTAATTAAGAAAATCCAAGAACCAGATTAACATACCAACATGGCCAATAAATACTACATTCAAGTGTCGCTTTTTGTTGTCTTCTTCCATCTCATTTGAAGCTTTAACTTCTGCAGGTGCAGATACTTCTTTTATCCTTTGTTGTATGAATCAACTAAAAAAAGTAAGCATGAGATTTTATATATATATATATAAATGATAAAATTTTGTCCTATTAAAAGCAAAAATCCATGCACAAATAACTACTACAGC
The DNA here is from genome assembly GCA_037975025.1 of Excoecaria agallocha. Lineage (NCBI taxonomy): Eukaryota > Viridiplantae > Streptophyta > Magnoliopsida > Malpighiales > Euphorbiaceae > Excoecaria > Excoecaria agallocha. The sequence goes on along the minus strand of CM075813.1, from coordinate 57,183,907 downwards.
AAATAAAAAATATAATATTGAGATAATTACAGAACTAGATAACCTGTTGTCTCAGCCCGAACTTCCTTAGAGTCTGGAGTTATATTAGCTTTTAAATCTGGCAATACCAAAAGGATAAGATATCTCATGGAGATATTATATCAAATTCAATTCAGAAACTTAGACATTTATACCTAAAAGTAATAAATGAAATTAAAATTAGAGTACCTTTCATCTCATCATATACTTCTTCATAATCTAGAGTCATATTATCTTTTGAATCTGGAAAAAGTTTATCCCTTGAAGGGATTATATCACACTAGATTCAAATAAAATTTTATACCCAAAAATTTTATAATTAAAAAGAAAAAAATCGGAGCACCAGTTGTCTCTATCTGCACTTCCATAGAGTCCAGAGTTAGAGAGACAAGATTTATAGAGTCGAGATTTATAGCATCTTTAGAATCTGGCAATACCAAAAGCAAAAGTTATCCCATGCAGCGATTCAAAGATCTTAAACATTAATTCATAAGGCCATTCATTTTCAAACATATTCTAAATTGACCCATCAGGAAATTTCAAATTCAAACTAATAAAATATAGTAATTTTGATCCTGAGCCAAATAAATATAAGGTAAGAAGACTGCAAAGGCTAAAATGAAGAACTAAAAAATTAAACTTACATATCTTAGCTATCAGTATAAAGGAAATTCTAGAGCACTTGGCTGCAATGTGTTCATGAAGCAATCTTCAGATAACGAAATTAACAACATAAAATTCTAAACAAACCTAATTGTTAAATCTGTTTGAGAAAAAGTTCAAAAAAAATTTATGCAGAATTAGCCATGTCCAAAACATGCAGATTAGAACACTCCCCTATTGACGTACCCCCAATTATATCATCAAATTTAGCATAATCAAAGTAGGAAATGCCAAAAGGTTCACTAACCCTAGAAGATTAGGAACGAAAAGCGACTAACCCATATTTAAATAAACAAATCGTAAATGATCTGAAAAAAAACTTTTCTACAAATAAAACAATTTCGTGCTCTTAAACAATCAAACACATAAGAAAACAAATGGATCTAAAAAATCATAGATCGAAGTCATAATAGAAATAGATATAGATTTGAAAATAAAAAATCTAAAAAGGTCAATCAATACCTTGCAAGGACAGTTTTTGATAACGATGTAACCATTTTTATGAATGGTACCGATCTACTGAAAGTAAGTTTTTAAAGCTCCAGTGTTAGCCTTAGACTCAAAATGGTTCTCCTCATCAGACATGGCGAAGGCAACTTTGAAAATGAACTTTAATCAAATAAAAGGGAAAAAAAGAAAAGAGAAGCTGAGAGAGCAAATGTGAGAGGAAAAGCAACTCCGAGATGGTGTCTAAATCTCACATGCGAGGATGGAGGTGATGAGGTAAAGAGAAGTGATGGTAGCTAAGAGAGTTAAGGGAAGATGGCTAGAAGGTCAAGGACGATGATAAGAAAGATAGAAGTGATAGGGGAGGTGTGCATAACCAAATCATCAAGAAGGTTCACAATGAGATAGACACAGAAAGAGAGGATACCTAGGGCAAGATGGCGAGACAGGAGAAGGAAAAGAAACTATTTATACCTAGGCCAAATAATGAATTACCAACGTAAATTTTTTCCGTTGCTATTAGTTCCATTGCTAATTTAACAACGAAAATAAAATTTTGTTGCTAAATAACCAACTTAAAGCAATTCAGTTATGAAATAGCAACAAAAATTATTTTGTTGCTAAAATTGCAATGGAATGTAGTTTCCATTACTAAAATAGCAACGAAAAAAATTTCATTGCTCAATTAGAAATGAATTTTTTTTTAGTGCTAATTTTCATTCCAAAATTTTTTCATCATCTACTAGCTCCCTATTTAGCAATGGTATAAGTATTCTTTTGCAAATTTCCATTGCTATATTTTGGCACTAAAATTTCCCTTATTTTTTACCAATGAATACAACCATCTTTTGTTCCATTGCTAAATGTAAAAACTTCAACCAATTTTAGCAACGAAATTTGATTTTTAGCAACAAAGTTTATTTTTCGTTGCTATTTTAATATTTCTTGTCGTAAGAGCTTATTAGACTATTTTTAATCCCACAATCCCTCCTAACAAATCTTGGAAACCTCATGAATAAACTTTATTGATATTGATTTAGAAGTTAATTTTCGCTATTAAACTTAAAACTAAATACCTCATTAAAGTCCAAGTTTTCCCATATTGTTTTGTTTGGACCAATATTTTTGGTTTTGACCTTCTTAACAAGGATTTAATGTTAGGATATGATACTTTAAATTTTATAAATTGTTCACACTATGATGCGCTGCATGTATCCTATTTCAACCAACAAGCATACTCTCTTTTAGGGTCCTGTTTGGATTGTTTAAGCTTTTATTACCTAAGGTAGCCGGTCACTTCATAATGATCAAGAGATTTAACTTGATTTACCAAGCCTAGAGCCTAAAAAAGGCATAAGAGAACATTTCAGGGTTCATTTATTCCATTATTCATAATCGATTAATGGGAGGTGTCAGTTAAACACCACAAGGTACGAATAAGGAGTGGCCATCTAATAGAATATTGAAAAATGATGTTCTAACCTTATGAAGCCAAAACCTAAAGAGAGTTCGGAAGTTCACTCTTATTTATACCTTTAATAAATGTGATATAATTGTAATACCCCTCAGTATACCCTAGAAGAATTTTTCACTAATTAATTAATTAGTGATTATGCTTAATTAAGTATAAATGTATAATAAAGGACCTAATTGAAAAGCTAAAGGGTAAGATTTGGGGTAGAATTTGAATTAAGGAAAGATGAGGGACTAAATGGCAAGTTTAGCTTAAATTGACATGTGGACCATTGAGAAGGGAAGAAGAGAGGAGATATTTTGAGAGAGTTGGCCGGCCATCATGAGGTCTCCACTCTTCATCTTCATCCTCTCTAACTCCACTCTCTCTCTCATCTTCTCTCTCTCACTCTCTAAAAGATTTCTTTGAAGTGGGAAAAGGAAAAGAAAGATTGTTCTTAGTTTAATCTTAAGGTAATCTTGATTCTTCTTTAATTTGTATTGTTCTTTGTTTAGTTTGTGTAATATTTATGGAAGTGTTTTATATTATAGAAGGGGAATCAAGCCAAAGAAAAGGGAAAGAGGCTCTCCAAGGTTGAAGAAGACTTGGAGCTTAGTAAGGTATGGGAACTTAGGGTTTTCTTTGTATGTAAAGTCTTGTGATTTGTCATGCGAGAGGTCTGGAGTGTCTCCTGTATTTTGTGGATGAATATAAGCTTGAAGATGGATTATAGTTGATAAAATGCATGTTTGAGTTGAAAATATGAAAACTGTCTTAAGGATCACTTGACCAGTCTGTATATTTTTGCTCATATCTTGAGCTATAGTTATGCAAATGATGAAATTCCAATTGGTATGGAAACTAGACTTGTAAACCTTGATTTTGTTAGAAGAGACCAAAACCTGATTCTCACTGCATGATAGTGAAAATCGGGATTGATTTCTGATTGTGATTGAAAATATGCCCTTATGAACAGCCTGTGGTTTTTATGTAATATCTCAAGATTTACAAGTCCTATTGAAATGATTTTTGATGTTTTGGAAACTAGAAATGTAAACCTAAAACTTTGTAGAAGATAGTGTTTTCTGAAAAATCCGTTTGGTATGTCGAAATTGAGATGCAATCTGAGTTTGTACATTAATTTACAGGATTTTTGAACAATAATCACGTTAAGGCGGTTGCCCCGTCGTTTTATGTCGCGAGCGCGACATTAAACGGAAGCCTTGTGTCGCGAGCGCGACTTATGCCGCGAGCGCGACATCAAGAAATGCTCATTTAGGCCATTGCCGTCTGTCGCGAGCGCGACTTGAAGAATGACTCAAAGCCATCGTTGTCTGTCGCGAGCGCGATTATTACCGCGAGCGCGACAATCGTCGCGACCGCGACAATAAGCCTTTGTTTTCTATTTTTAATATTTGTATTTTATGTCTCTAATTGAGCTTTAAACGTGTCTAAGTCACCATAAGTTGTAACGTATAGCGAGAAAACCCTTTCAAAGTTCAAGAGTTTATTATTCAATTATAAGGTAAGTTCCATCACCTTAAACGAGATGTTGCATATGATACTTCTTTACTATATGATTGATTTTATATTATGGAATAGCAATATATGATAGAGAAATATCTTGCATTCGTTAATGCTATAGTTGTATATGTTAATACAATTTCACAAAATATGAAAAGTAATTGAATTAAGCCTGCACTTAAAGACTTGGTCGTGGATAGATAGGCATGCCTATAGGGTTATAGTTGCAGCTGCTATAGTCTGACTCTCATGAGTCCACAGTTGTCTCTATATGAGACCATAGTTTTGACCCAAAGGGTCCACAGATTTAATACCTTCGGGTATTCACAGATTTGATACCTTTGGTATCCACAGTACCCGTTATCCACTCCCACAGGAAATTGAGCAGGCAAATGAATAAGATAAATAGAATATGTATACAGTTGATGATTTATGTTAAATGATCCATTGATTTAATCAATCTTCTAATATGTTGTGCATATACTTTATAATTGCATACTTGTGAATAATATTCATGTGCAAATATTAGTTGTTCCCCACTAAGCTTTATAGCTTAGCACGGGTGTTCATCCGTGTAGGTTCTCAGGATTAAATGTTGAGTCAGGGGCAAGGGCCACAAATTTTTCAGCCAGCATCAATTTAGGAAGAGTGCACTGAAGTATGTAACTTAATTGTGTCTTTTTGGTAGTTGAAGATAAATTCATATGTAAAGGCATGTAAATATTAAAGCTATGTATGTAATATCAGATAGTATGACTCTCAATGTGACATGAATAATATGGTATGATGGTGTGTGCACGCACATATATGCATAGATAACCGATAATTCATAATGAATTAACAAAGATAATTGTATAGATAAAAGTAATTAGTAACAGTAATTAGGATTATCTAGTGTAGTCATTACATCTTTGGTATCAGAGCGCCTTGGTTTAGGCGGTTCTGGCCAATAGGCAATTTCAAGGGTTATAGATATATAGAAGTATGTTGATGTTGGCTGATTGTGGTTGTTCCTGTGTTTCTTAATATAGTTCGGAATGGAAGGTTATCATGATGGAATAGATGAATCGGCTGAGAGCAATTTACCGGGTCAATCGCATCCTTCTCAGCCCGACACCTCTACATTTTCACGAGGTGGTGCAGCTGCTGCCAATGCTGGGGAAGCTTTGTTAAAAATTTCTCAGGACATGGCTCAGATCTTACAAAGAATGACTGCACCCAAGGCTCCTATTTCTGAACTCAGGAAGCATGGTGCGGAAGAATTCTTAGGCTCTACTTGGGAAGAGTCTGAGAAAGCCGAGTTATGGCTTGAAAGATTGGAGAGAGTGTTCACAGAAATTCAATGCCCTGTCAGTCAGAAGGTAGCTTGTGCTGTGTCCTTACTTCAAGGAGCAGCTTATGACTGGTGGAAGCTAGTCCAAACTCAACCCCAGCTACCTGAAATTCTCACTTGGGATTTCTTTATTGCTGAATTCAAAAAGAGATATGTAACAGAGGCGTATAAAGATGAGAAGCTGAAACAATTTTTGAATCTAAGGCAAAGAGGTATGTCAGTGGCTGAGTACGAGGCAGAATTCAGTCGCTTGAGTAAGTATGCACCGAGGCCTATGTTAACTGGGACTTTCCAATGTCGCCAGTTTCAAGAGGGATTGAATGATCATATCCGGGATCATTTGATAGGCCCTATTTCTCTGCATCCTGTGGATTATCATCAATTAGTGTAAGCTGCTATTCGAGTTGAAAAAGAAGAGAATGTGAAAAGAGAAAGAGAGCAAAGAAGAAGAAGTTTTTCTCGGGGTAGTTCTTCCTCGGGGAAAAGAACAAGAGCACAACAAGGAGAGCAATCTATAGAATCTGGGAATTGCCCTGTTTCTAGAGGTAGACAGCAAGGGACTATTAATTCAGGGAGATCTAGTAGAGGTGCTGCTTCAGGACAAGGTAGAGGACAAGCCCCAGAGTGCACCTATTGTTTCAGACGACATTGGGGCACCTGTAGGATGCTTACAGGTGGTTGTTTCAGGTGTGGCAGTACGGAGCACTTTATGGCTAATTGTCCTCTGACACAAGAACAAGCTTCCAGTCAACAGAGTAATCGAGGAGCTTCTCAAGCACTTTCACCTAGCAGAGGTCGGGGTAGAGGTAGAAGTGGATCGGGCCAGTTTAGGGCCCAGTCCAGAAATGCCTCTGAGACGGTGGATCGACCCTTTACTTCGACACCTCCTGCTAGAGCTTATGCGATGAAGGGACGAGAAGAGGCTGATGCTCCTAATATCATAGCTGGTACATTCTCCCTCTTTGATACTGATGTATATGTGCTTATAGACCCAGGATCTACACATTCGTATATTTGTAATGGGGAGCTGGGTAGAAATGTATCTGATATTGATCATTTGAACTATGATATATGTGTGATTAGTCCTTTGGGCCATAGTATACATGTTAATAAAGTTTATAGAAATTGCCCAATTAGAGTTCAAAAGAGAGAATTTCCAGCTGATTTGATAGTGTTACCTTTTCACGAATTTGATGTAATCCTGGGTATGGACTGGTTATCTAAGTATCAGGCCATAGTAGATTGTAAAGCTAAAACGGTAATTGTTAAGAAAGATGGGGGAGTTGAGACATTGATTAAGGGTAGTAAGTCTAAACCCTTAACCAATGTTATTTCTGCAATGAAAGCGAAAAGATTTCTTCGAAAGGGATGTGAAGCATACCTGGCTTTAGTTCTTGATTCGAAAAGAGAGACAGTTAGTCTTCAGGACATTCCAGTGATCAATGAATTTCCTGATGTTTTTCCTGAAGAACTTCCTGGGTTGCCACCGGAAAGAGAAGTTGAGTTATCAATTGAGGTTGTGCCTGGTACGGCTCCTGTTTCTAGAGCACCTTATAGAATGGCACCAACAGAATTAAAGGAGTTAAAGGTTCAGTTGCAAGAGTTGTTAGACAAAGGCTTTATCAAGCCTAGTGTATCACCCTGGGGTGCGCCGGTGCTGTTTGTTAAAAAGAAGGATGGCACTCTGAGAATGTGTATCGATTATAGACAGCTTAACAAGGTGACTGTGAAGAACAAGTATCCTTTACCTCGAATCGAGGATCTTTTTGATCAGTTACGAGGTGCAGGAATGTTTTCTAAAATTGATCTGAGATCGGGGTATTATCAACTGCAAGTTAAAGACATGGATGTCCAGAAGACTGCATTTAGGACTCGGTATGGACATTACGAATTTTTAGTAATGCCTTTCGGGTTGACTAATGCGCCAGCTGCTTTCATGGATCTGATGAATAGGGTGTTCAAACCCTATTTAGATCAGTTTGTTGTAGTATTCATAGATGATATTTTGGTTTATTCTCGTGATGAAGCGAAGCATGCAGAACATCTGAGAATAGTACTACAGACCTTGAGGGAGCAACAATTGTATGCAAAGTTAAGCAAGTAAGAATTCTGGCTTAAAGAAGTTGCTTTCCTTGGGCACGTGGTGTCTTCTGAAGGCATCAGAGTGGATCCTAAAAAGATTGAGGCAATAGTAAATTGGAAACCGCCTAGAAATGCACCAGAAGTCCGAAGTTTCTTGGGCTTAGCTGGTTATTATAGACGGTTTGTGAAAGGATTTTCAGTAATTGCCTCTCCACTCACTAGATTACTACGAAAAGAAGCTAAATTTGAGTGGACAGATCGTTGTCAAGCCAGTTTTGATCAGTTAAAAGAAATGTTAACTCAAGCTCCAGTTCTTACTCAACCAGTAGCTGATAAGGAATATGCCATGTACAGTGATGCATCGAGAAATGGACTGGGTTGTGTTCTGATGCAAGAGGGTAAGGTAGTGGCCTATGCTTCAAGACAGTTAAAGCCTCATGAATAGAATTATCCGACTCATGATCTAGAACTAGCCGCAATTGTGTTTGCTTTAAAGATATGGCGGCATTATCTTTATGGTGAGAAATGCAGGATCTTTACTGATCACAAAAGTCTTAAATACTTGCTTACTCAGCGAGATCTTAATTTACGACAACGCAGATGGCTAGAATTATTCAAAGGACTATGATTGTATAGTCGATTACCATCCAGGAAAAGCAAATGTGGTAGCGGATGCTTTAAGTCGGAAAATGATAGCGACCTTATTATTACAAGATTGTAAATGGAAGTTTTCTTTGATGGAGCTTTGTTAGCTCAGTTACAAGCTCGCCCCAGCCTAAGACAGATAGTGATAGATGCACAGGCAAATGATGTAAAGTTGCAACAGTTGACTTCACTCAGTTGGTTCAGGAGGTCCGATAGAATATTCTGTGGAAAATGATGGTGGATTTTACTATCGGAATCGTCTGTGTGTACCGGATGTTAAAGAGTTAAAGGAGGCTTTATTGCACGAAGCCCATAGTACAGTATTTACCATGCATCCAGGTGGCAACAAGATGTATAGGGACTTGAAGCAATTCTATTGGTGGCCAGGAATGAAAAGAGATGTAACTGATTATGTCTCCAAGTGCCTAACCTGTCAACAAGTAAAAGCAGAGCATCAACTTCCTTCGGGATTGTTGAATCCTCTTCCCATTCCTCAATGGAAATGGGACAATGTCACGATGGACTTCATTACAAGTTTGCCCACGACCCAAAGAAAACATGATGCAGTGTGGGTCATCGTAGACAGACTGACAAAGGTGGCTCACTTTATACCAGTTCGAACCAACTATTCCATGGATAGATTGGCTGAGTTGTACATAGATCAAATTATTAGATTGCATGGGGTGCCTATTTCAATTGTTTCGGATCGGGATCCGAGGTTCACTTCCAGATTTTGGAAGAGTTTACAGCAAGCCTTAGGCACAAAGCTTCTTCTTAGTACTGCATTTCATCCTCAGACCGATGGACAGTCAGAAAGGGTTATACAAGTATTAGAAGATATGTTAAGGGGCTGTGTGCTCGATTTTCCAGGAAGCTGGGATAGATATGTTACACTGATGGAGTTTGCATACAATAATAGCTACCAAACTAGCATTGGTATGCCACCTTATGAAGCGCTCTATGGTCGGAAATGTAGGACTCCTTCCTGTTGGACAGAATTAGCTGAAGGCAAATTGACGGGTCCTGATATTGTTAAAGACACTGAAGAGAAGATTCAACTTGTCAAACAGAGATTGAAAGAAGCCAGTGACAGACAGAGATCTTATGCCAACTTAAAAAGGAAAGACATTGAATATCAGGTTGGCGATAAAGTGTTTTTAAAGGTGTCCCCATGGAGAAGGGTATTACGGTTTGGAAAGAAAGGGAAACTTAGCCCACGGTTTATAGGTCCTTATAGGATCTTGGATCAGATTGGACCGGTAGCATACCGTTTGGAGCTTCCCGAGGAGCTATCAAAATTGCATAATGTCTTCCATGTTTCCATGCTCCAACGGTATCGATCTGATGAGTCACATATCATACCAGTGCAAGATGTTAGTGTCAAATCTGATTATACGTATGATGAAGAACCTAAGCAGATTCTGGCTAAAGAAGTTAAACAGTTGAGGAACAAAGAGATTCCCTTAGTCAAAGTCTTATGGCAACACCACGGTGTGCAAGAAGCGACTTGGGAACCTGAAGAAGTTATGCGGGCTCAGTACCCACAACTTTTCAATACAGGTATGAATTTCGAGGACGAAATTCTTTTAGGGGGAGAGAGTTGTAATACCCCTCAGTATACCCTAGAAGAATTTTTCACTAATTAATTAATTAGTGATTATGCTTAATTAAGTATAAATGTATAATGAAGGACCTAATTGAAAAGCTAAAGGGTAAGATTTGGGGTAGAATTTGAATTAAGGAAAGATGAGGGACTAAATGGCAAGTTTAGCTTAAATTGACATGTGGACCATTGAGAAGGGAAGAAGAGAGGAGATATTTTGAGAGAGTTGGCCGGCCATCATGAGGTCTCCACTCTTCATCTTCATCCTCTCTAACTCCACTCTCTCTCTCATCTTCTCTCTCTCACTCTCTAAAAGATTTCTTTGAAGTGGGAAAAGGAAAAGAAAGATTGTTCTTAGTTTAATCTTAAGGTAATCTTGATTCTTCTTTAATTTGTATTGTTCTTTGTTTAGTTTGTGTAATATTTATGGAAGTGTTTTATATTATAGAAGGGGAATCAAGCCAAAGAAAAGGGAAAGAGGCTCTCCAAGGTTGAAGAAGACTTGGAGCTTAGTAAGGTATGGGAACTTAGGGTTTTCTTTGTGTGTAAAGTCTTGTGATTTGTCATGAGAGAGGTCTGGAGTGTCTCTCTCCTGTATTTTGTGGATGAATATAAGCTTGAAGATGGATTATAGTTGATAAAATGCATGTTTGAGTTGAAAATATGAAAACTGTCTTAAGGATCACTTGACCAGTCTGTATATTTTTGCTCATATCTTGAGCTATAGTTATGAAAATGATGAAATTCCAATTGGTATGGAAACTAGACTTGTAAACCTTGATTTTGTTAGAAGAGACCAAAACCTGATTCTCACTGCATGATAGTGAAAATCGGGATTGATTTCTGATTGTGATTGAAAATATGCCCTTATGAACAGCCTGTGGTTTTTATGTAATATCTCAAGATTTACAAGTCCTATTGAAATGATTTTTGATGTTTTGAAAACTAGAAATGTAAACCTAAAACTTTGTAGAAGATAGTGTTTTCTGAAAAATCCGTTTGGTATGTCGAAATTGAGATGCAATCTGAGTTTGTACATTAATTTACAGGATTTTTGAACAATAATCACGTTAAGGCGGTTGCCCCGTCGTTTTATGTCGCGAGCGCGACTTATGTCACGAGCGCGACATTAAACGGAAGCCTTGTGTCGCGAGCGCGACTTATGCCGCGAGCCGCGACATCAAGAAATGCTCATTTTAGGCCATTGCCGTCTGTCGCGAGCGCGACTTGAAGAATGACTCAAAGCCATCGCTGTCTGTCGTGAGTGCG